>CAJUYG010001952.1:0-45461 GCA_910591675.1 Galerucella calmariensis
AAAAAAAAATCACTAGACATCAACTATTCATTTATTTAAAAATATTTGCAGTTACAATACATATTTTTTCTCGTATCAAATAACTTACATTTGAATTCTACATCACACACATATATTATTTATATAAAATAGCACATTTACAATAACAAGTAAGTTTTATTTTTCATTCTCTTGGTTGATAATTAACGGATTGCTGGTACAATGGTCTCGTCTGGCTCGAATACAAAGAAGTCGGAGGAGTTTGTTGATATTGCGGTGTATTTCTTACCGAATAACCTGCTGTTATACTTCCACCTACTAAAAATCCATATTCTAAATTCAAAAAGAAAATTTTGCATATTTAAAAACTTACGTTTAGGAGCAGGCTGTTGATTAAGCGATAATGTACTAGGAAGAATGACGTGACCATGAGAAGTTGGAGTTCTCAATGCATAATGATCGGATATTTTCGGTTCCAAATGGAAATTTTGTATTCTCGGTGTTTCGTAAACAGTTCTAGGCTGTTCTCTATTTATTGAGTAATAAATAGGTAAATCTTGAGGGGCTACAGGATAAAAAGCACTTGGTTGACTGTTGTATTGTGGAGTTTCTGAAAACAAACATATAAAAACAACCAACAATTGAAATTAAAAAAAAAACACTCACTATTCCACAGCACAGCTCGTACCAAGTCATTACGTCTATCATCATCTTCTGGAAATAAAGAAAAAAAACATAGAAAATGGATTAAAGTATTCACATTCACTTACTTTGAGGTGATCCTTGAAAGGAGGAAGTTGAAGTAGTCGGTTTATACCCATACGAATGGTACATTGATGCAGATACCTGAGGCTGAGGACTGGGACTTCTCGGTCTCTTTGTTTGCTTATAAGTTGATTGTTGAGGAGGTTGTGCTTGTTGTTGTGGCAATGGTGCAAGTCTTTGTTGTGGTTGTGGCTGGGGTTGTTGTTGCTGTTGTTGAATATATAACTGTGGGTGTACCATATTTGTTGGTAGTGATTGTATTGAAATCAAATTTTCTCTAAAACATGTGGGATTTTTAAAATAAACTTTTTAATAAATGAAAAATGTACATACGTATTTTCTTTTTGTCTTCTCCTGTTATCGTCTTCGTTTAAAACTTTTTTAAGCTGTAAAAATAATTGGTGTTTTTCTTCCTTTAAATGGGTCAATTTTTGTTCAAGTTGTAAAATTTGTTCTCGTGTTTCTCCTAAAGTCATCACATCTTGTTGTTCTCTTGCCTCGCGTTCCTTTCTCAATCTTTCTTCTTCGACTTCTTGTTCTCTTTCTTGTTTTTTTCTTGCCCTTTCACGAAGTATATGAGCTTTTAATACCTTCCACATTTGGTTATCATGGTCCGTAGTTTTCGTACCAGTATCTTGTACAGCAGCAGGCATCTTAGATCTTTTTAGGAATGCCACCGAACCGAAACTAAATGTTAAGAAAAAATAATTATAAATTTATTCTCGTTTTTATAAGCTTTCTATAATAGCGAATGGAAAGCATAGATTGTCAAAGTCAAACGTCAAATTACTTTTATCGATATGAATCGAGACATTTCTACGATTATTGAATCGATATCAAAAGAGTCGAAATTGTTGCTAAGTTTATTGTTGTTTTTATCAATAACCGATTCAATTTGTTTTCCATCCTATTGGTAAAATAAATTTTGAGTTACAGTGATGTACACAAATTATTTATTGGCGTCGAATTTTTTGTAAGTAAACGATTTTGGTATAGGCAATTAAACATACACAAAATCATTCGATAAAATAATCGATTTTGGTAGGCAACCAAACATACTGTTGAAAATGTGGGAAAATTTAAGTTTTAGATGGTTTCACAGTATATTTTTGCACATTTGAATAGGTTGAACTACAATTTCTTTTATATAAACATTTTAAGTTAGCTTAGAATGAGTTGAGTGTATTCTCCCTCCAATCTATTTAACGTAAACAATTTTTCCTCTTAATCGCTAGTGCCATCGAACTGCTCTGGAATTTATAACCTGTTCTTAATAAAATATCTACCGCAAAAAAAGATTCAACCGCTGGGATGGGTATTAGTAAAACCCCGTATGTTATAAATATATTATCAATATTAGCAGAGAAGAGTAGCAAGAGCTATCAAAGTTAACAGTAACATCCTGTTTCAAAAACTGGTAATTCCCGTTTGGGATAAATATAAAAAGCCTGACACGATATAATGATTTTCTGATAGTTGGTTAGCGACTGATGCAGATAGTTCTACATAATATATAAGATGGGTCTTATTATTAACTTATTTTTGTTAATACATATTATTACAGACGTTTGTATCATACAAGCTTTGACAAGTGTAAGTTTTTAAAAAATTTTTAATTGTATATAGGGTGAGCCAAAAAAATGTTGTAGGGTCAGTTGACTGGGTTTCCAAAGAATCCTGTAAGTGTGAAATTCACAAAATCGATAGATATACAAGTGGAATCTAACGTAGAGAACGTCAATCCCAGTTTTATTGATCTGATAAAATCACAAATACCGGACAATGTGAGAGGTGGTAAGTTCAATATATATCTTTGTCTGTAGATATCCTTTTGGTGGTGCTTTGGAGATTTTTTTATTATTTATTTCATATTACTTTTAAGTTGGTGCTGAAAAATATTTCAATAAATCTGGAGATATATTGTTAAATAAACCTGAGGCGTCTAAAATACCTGCTAAGGACGATGCTGTTGCTGGAGGAGAAGAGACGTACGCCCAGTTGAATCAAGAAAGTCTTTTATATACACTGACGAATAAAATCCAAACTATCGAAGATAATTTGAAAAATTTCAGCTGTAAATCAGTTCATTTATCAGGGTAAGCACATCATTTAGTTTAATTGTTATAAAATTCAAGCAGTATTTTTTTAGTGTACAGGGTGAGGAGATTCTCTGTCATAATTTGATAGGAACCAGTAAACCTCCAATCTGTGATTTGCTGGACGAGGGGAAAATTAAAAACAACGTTCCCAAAAGTTGTAGAGAAATTCAGGAAAATGGTAAAAACAAAGTTGTGTTAAAAATAGGAGTTTTCAAGAGAAAAAATTCCCTTATTTTTAAGGTCAAAATAAATCCGGAATATACGAAATTCATCCGAAAAAAAGCGCCAAATCCATCATGGTTTATTGCGACATGGAAACCAGAGGCGGCGGATGGACCGTTATACAAGCCAGATTCGACGGATCCCAAGATTTTTACAAAGAATGGAGAGATTATAAATTCGGTTTTGGAAATTTAAAAAGAGAATTTTGGTTAGGACTCGAAAATATATATCACATAACAGGTATGTAGCAAAAAATTGATAAAAAAAATGATAGTTTTATTATTAAATTCCAGGATTTGAAGTAAACGAGTTGTTGGTAGAAGTAACTGACAGAGATAAAGTGAAGGCCTACGCCGAATACAAAGCTTTCGGAATCGGTTCAGAAACAGATGGATACCCACTGAACGTTCTTAGAGGATTTAGCGGAGATGCTGGAGATTCTCTAACAGAACATATAGGAGCTAAATTTTCAACAAAGGATCTGGATCAGGACATTTATAACGGGCACTGTGCTCAGTTATTTCGTAAGTAATTTGTCAGTCTAAGGTCAGTGTGGCCAACAAAAAGTTTTTTTTTCTGACAAGAATGACAATTAAGGTCTATCATTCAAAACGTAAGATTTTTGCATGTTTTTTATCATTGCGAACATCTATATTCCTTTATTAAAATGATGAATACACCCCCGATATTTAAAAATTGAAAATATGTATTTGTCATTGTCAAAAATGGAAAATGACCCTGAAATGTATGTTTGGTTGCCTACACCACAGGTAACTGTCACATTATGGTGGGCATGGCCACCTCTAAGTGTTGTAGGTGGCCATGGGGTGAGTATTATAAAACTATTTTGACATATAACTGAAAGTTAACTTGTAGAATGACTTCACATGTTATAGTTAACTTCAAAATGACGGAGTTAACTTTGTCGGGTGGAAGAGGTATCGAATCAGGTTTTCGTGATTCGATAGTTGCTCTGTTCTGTCGGTTCTGTCAACAATTTGGCATTTATAACTTCAATTAATTATATTGTGAATATTTTGATTGATTTTACTTTGTTTTCTTTGAATTTTGCAATCTTAACAAACGAAATCCAAGATATTTTTGAGGAACTTTTAACAAATACAATGAAAATTCAAGACTGGGAATGGGAACGAAATAACAACAGACATATCAAAACTAGACTATAAAACTAAAGTCAAATTGCCAAAACTAGGCCATAGAAAAGAGGCCATTCTTCTTTTTTTGAAAATAAAACTAAGATCTTAAAACCTAAAGTTAACTTAACTATTAAAGTCAACGTTAACTTCAAGACATAAATATAAGATGTGCGTTGTGTTGCCTACGGAAAATACGTTGAATAATGTAAATCATGCATTAATGGGGTCATTAATGTATGATTTTGTTCAATTTTGTTAATACACGGTCGACGGAAAAAGTTGTATAATGTTTTTTTCATCATTAGTTGGAGCATGGTGGTACAAAGGTTGTCATGTAAGTAATTTGAATGGGAAATACATCAATATACCGCTATCTACTGCTACTAAATTCCAAGGACTTCACTGGAAAACATTTAGAGGGCACGAATATTGTCACGCCGGCTCCAGGATGTTGGTCAAACCTGTAGAAGATTGAATCACATAGAAAAACGTATCCATTTTGTTTATTTGTCAAATTTAATTAAAACATTCATATCCTGGCTGTTGTTTTTAATTATATACTTATGTTACTATTAACGGCCGGTTTCACAATGTCGGGTAATTAACTACTCCATCTAGTTAGATGGTGTATTCTGTAGTTACATTCAAAATCTAAAAAAAGAAGAATGAGTTAACCTATAATATTATTAATTTATTTGGGAAGTTGTACTGTAGGATAAAGAAGTTTAGCAATCTTTCTTTCGTTGGCAGAAGTAATAATTTTAATTAAGTAATATGAATTCTTGGAAACGTCCAAATTTTTCGAAAGAAGAAGAAACCTTATTGCTTTCTCTAGTTAATAAATATTCAATAGAATCCAAACAAATGCAGTAACCTGGAAAGAGAAAAATAAAAATTGGGTTGAAATAGAAAAGGAATTTAATAGCACAAGCCGTGTAAATGGATAGAGAACAGTAGACACTGAAAGAGAAATATAGAAATTTAAAAAACACTAGTATTGAGGAAACCAAGGGTTATTTGTTAACCTCAAGCCGTAATTTATTCTTTCCTTTTTCTGTTATTTTTATTGTTCTTTGTTCTTTTAGTAGATAGTGCTTTTTCTAAATCCATCTTTTCTTCTTTTTCCACAATTTTCTTCAACTGTTCCAACGATTCTTTATAATTTTCTCCAAGAGGTTCCAAATTATCTTCGGGAATTATAAGCTGCAATTTTAAATATAATTAAACCAACAAAAATTCTAATGTATCAACTTACCTCTTCTATAGTAGTGTGCTTAGCTTGACTTAACATTGCTTTAAACTTGGTAACTTGCGGTTTGTTAAGTAAAGTTACAGCCAATCCCATTTCTCCAGCCCTAGCAGTTCTACCTGCTCGATGAATATAAGTTTTAAGATATTTGGGAGAAGAATACGATATTACACATTGTATTTGAGGTAGATCAATACCTCTAGCTAAAGCATCCGTACAAACCAACCTGTAACGTTTTTAAACAATCAAAATGGTGAAAATTTTATTTTTTATTCGACTTACAAGTCAATATTACCAGCGGAAAAATTCTCGATCAATTTCGTTCTACTTTTTCCTTGTAAATGTGAAGAAACTTCTTCTACTTTTAATTCTTCCTTGAACAAAGCTCTAAGTAGAATTGATAATCGATGAGCACTTTCTGCTGAATGCGTAAATACAATTGATTTAGTTAGTTTTTTTAATTTTATTAATTCGTATAAAAATAGTGGTTTTAATTCAGCTGTTGTTACGATATATTTTTCCTTGAGTTCTTTGGGAGTTGTGTATTTTCCTACAAAAGTATCGATAATGGTGTTTTTATTTGAATCTTCTTGACCGTCAGTTTCAACAACTGATGTAAATAATTTTGGTTGGAAAAGTGCAAGTTTTTGTAACTTCTCCGGATCTTGGGATAAAGTAGCTGAGAATAATAGTTTTTGAGGTGGTCGTGGCTGTTTTAGTGATTGAAGATTGAGAATTTTGCGACAATTAGAGTTTGATTCTAAAAATAAAACATTAATTAGTAAAAAAAAAACTAAGTTAAGCATCCCACGACGTAGATTTTAAAAATGTATTAATATACAGGGTGTTCCATTTAAAATAACAAAGTTGCAGTCGACTTCTGCAATCTTTGAAAATATTTTAGTTAAAAGATCGTATCCGAAAACCCAAACGTAGAAATTTTCATGATTTTACTATAAATATTTTGCCATTATACAGATAGTTTTAACTGGTCGTGGGACACCCTGTATACAACTATTTACCATCTTTGTAAATATGTTTTTCTAAATGATACAACCAATCGTTCTGAATATTTTCCAATACTCTATCAGCTTCATCAATGACTAAAAATTCTAAATTTCGTAAATCGAATCCTTTTGTAACTTTGATGTGATCAACTAATCTACCAGCGGTGCAAACTAATATGTCAATCTTACTCATATATCCAAACGCTTTATCTAAAAATATAGAAAAGTATAATCTACTCTACCAAAATAATAATAATGCTTACTTACTCTCTACAATTAGTTGAGTTTGTTCCACGGAAAAAGAATTGTTTCCAGTTATTACGCACACTTCGATATTTGTATTTTGACAATAGAATTTGAAACTTTTGAATACTTGAGTTGCTAAATCCTGGGTGGGTAATATGATTAAAGCTCTAATTTTTTTAACTGTAAACTTTTTCAAAGCTTGAACAATTGGTAGTACATAAGCTAGAGTTTTTCCACTTCCGGTGGGAGCCGAAACACAAATATCCCTTGGGAAAATAACATCGGAATGCCTAGAGGTTTCTAATAACCATGGAATTACTTCTGCTTGAACTGGAAAGAAGTGTCTAATGTTGTTTGCCTTTAAAAGTTTACGAATGCCTTTATCTAGTTGTTTCATATCTGATACTTTTACTTGTAAATCCTGAAGATTTACCGATATCACTGTTGGATTGGAAAGCCATGCTGGCAAGACCCTTTTTACCTATTAAACAAGAATTATTTATATATTTTTGGATGTTTAATTCAGTACTTACTTTGGTTTTATTAACCAAATTATCAGCTCCCAAAACTGTAAACCCTTCCAACGTGTCAACATCTAATTTAAGTTTCTTAGATATATTTTCATCTGTCGTAGTTGTATTATCTACGGTGATTGAATTTATTATGTCTTTATCAATAAACTCGTCATTATTATTTTCTGGGACTTTAACTATAGAGCTTTTGATTTTCCTTTTGTGTTCTCTCGTTTGTACTGTTCTTTTAATTGCATGTTTAATTTCGGAATATTTTTCTTTCTGTTTTTGTCGTATCTTTTTATTCCTTTGAATTTTCTTCAATACTTTGTCTAATTTTTCCTCCTCATTTTGTGATACTTCATTTGGTTCTTCATCATGCCTTAAACATTTTTAATATTTTTTTTTGCATTGTCTTAGATTAACTTACTGCCGTACCTGTTGATAACAAACAACTCCATTGTGTTCTTATTTTACCAAATTGAACTTTAATTGCACTAATTAACAAAAATAATGTATTTTTAAAGCAAAATACGATAACTTAACCTAAAATAATTGTTACCATAGAACTACACTGAATATAGAACTACAAATGTCAATAACTTGTTACACTAGGCACACTCGTGAAACTAGTTTACACCTACTATTAGAGGATACATCTTATGCTACTGACCGAGATGATATCCGTTTTGCATAAATTTTGCAACATTTTTTCAAAATTCCGAATGTGCGATGAGTTCCTGTGCTAGTTCTGTAGTCTCAACTTTTACACAAGTGTACTCGTGTAAGAATACTCTGTGGTAAAAGGTTGGGATCGATATTGAACTTCCGTTTGCCGCGCGCGCCCTCTTTATTATAATTTGTTTGACCGGTAACCAAGGTGGTAGTGAAGTGACGCAGAGCCAGAGGTGCCATTTTGTTTTAAATTGGCGTTCATACCATATAACATTTTTTACTTTTAAGGAAGTTAACCTTTTCTTTTACACAGTGCTGTGTAGTTTAAAGTATGTTATTTTACTTGTTGTTTATATTATTATAGTTATTTTGTGAAATATGATGAAAACCTGAGTGTTTTGTTTGTGTTTTTAGGGAAGGAGTGCCGTGTCATCGACTGTGTTGTCAGTTAATTGGTGTGTGCAGTGCGTATGATCGCCTCTGGAAGAGACAAAATTACAGTTAGAATACATAACATGAAAAGAAGTAGTGATAGGGACACTCCACCTCGCAGCAAGCGTTCTCGTTCAAGTATGGGCAGGTATGATGATAGTTCTGATGAAAGAATTACCCCCGACAGAGCTCGACGGCGTGGAAGTCGTGGACGTAGCCCTAGCCCTCGAGCGCGATACGTTTCGCCGCATCGCGATGATTACATGCGCCCCCCAGAGCGTTCTTATCCCTACAAAGTTTTATGTGTTAGTGCTTTGCATGCTAAAGCAAGTGACGAAGTTATAAAGGATACTCTTTACAAAGAATACAAAAAATACGGAGATCTCAGTATTAGAGTAACTCACGATATGGACGAACGTGTCGCTTACGTTTGTTTTCGAAACGCCGAAGATGCCAGAGATGCAAAACACGGGAAACCTCGTATAATCATTTACGATAAAATTGCTCTAGTAGAGGCTGTTTACGAAGTACCTCGATCAGCGGATATCTATCGAGGTAGACCACGTTCCATTACTCCAGAATATGATAGACATTACTATTCTAGATCACCTGAACGTATGCGCCCTATTGATCGTTACGATAGAGGATATGGGCCACCGCCGGGTGTCCCAATCCATCGTGAATATAGACGCGAAGCAATGCCCGCTCCCCATCACGATTACCTTGCCCGACCTCCCATACACCACGGTCCACCCCATATGGCTCCCATGCACGGCTACGGTCCTCCGAGACAGCACATGCCGCGTCCTCCGTTTGAACAAAAAGAAAATAAAAAGGACAAATTTCCCAATTATCTACACCACATACAACCCGAAGAAGATCCTCTAGCGACTCGTACACTCTTTGCGGGTAATTTGGAAGTGAATATAACCGAAGAGGAACTTAGAAGGATCTTCAGTAGGTATGGGGTAGTTGAGGATATCGATATTAAAAGACCACCACCTGGAACAGGTAACGCCTTTGCTTTTGTAAGATTTAATACTTTAGACATGGCTCATAGAGCGAAAGTGGAATTGTCAGGTCAGTACATAGGAAAATTTCAATGTAAAATCGGATACGGTAAAGCCACTCCTACCACCAAAATTTGGGTAGGCGGTTTAGGACCGTGGACATCTGTGCCCCAATTAGAAAGAGAATTTGATAGATTCGGTGCAATTAAAAAAATTGATTATGTTAAAGGTGATAATCAAGCTCTTATTTTATACGATAGCATAGATGCTGCGACAGCAGCTGTCAAAGAAATGCGGGGTTTTCCTCTAGGTGGACCTGAAAGGAGATTACGAACTGATTTTGCTGATGTTACCCCAGGAGTAACGTACAGACCGAAACCTCCTTATGCTTCTGCTGAAGATTACAGAGCTCGAGAAGTCGAATATGATTTTGATTTTGAAAGGGATCCTTATCGAGCGAGACCTTTTCCTGAAAAAAGAGGAGGTAGTAGGGATCCTTATAGGTTTCCAGAAGGAAGAGAAGATGAATGGGGACGGACGCGTGATCCTGAATTTGAAAGGAGACGATCGACATCCAGAGGGTTTCCTAGATCGAGATCTAGGTCGCCGAGGAGATCACCTGATTCGGATTCAGATAGTGGATCTCGTAGAGCTGGTTTATTAGCATCGAGCCGTACTTTGCCGGAGGTAGCTAGGAAATGTACTACGATATGGCAAGGTGCTTTGATATTGAAAAATTCTCTTTTTCCTGCTAAATTTCATTTAATGGACGGTGATACGGATATCGTTGAAGGTTTGATGAAAGACGAGGAGGGTAAACATCAATTGAGGATTACTCAAAGACTAAGACTTGATCAGCCTAAGTTGGAGGATGTACAAAAGAGAATTTCTAGTGCTAGTTCTCATGCGATTTTCCTTGGGCTAGCAGGTTCTACTGCGTCTGTTACTAACGATGATGCTACAGTTCAAACGAGACCTTTGAGAAATTTAGTTTCTTATTTGAAGCAAAAGGAAGCTGCTGGGGTTATTTCGCTGTTAAACAAGGAAACTGAAGCCACTGGGGTCCTTTACTCCTTTCCTCCATGTCCTTTTTCAACTGAATTATTAAAACGTAGTTGTCCGAACTTGTCTGATGAAGCTATAAAGGAAGATCATCTTATTATTGTTGTGGTACGTGGTGGTACAGCTTAATTTTTTTTTTATTATCAAATTTATTTTTTTTCTTCCTTTTTTGCTTATATATATATAAATTTATTAATTTTATCGGTATATATTTATATATTATGACACATGTGAAAAAGTATAGTCATTATATTTTTTTTTTTTTAATTTTGATATCGATTTTCAGAAAAGTATTGTTATGATAATTTTTCATCATGAAATTTTTAATTTATTAAAAATAAAATGCTTATTTTGTTGGGAGCTGACTTAACAATTTACACTGTGTGCACAAGTAAAAAAAATTATTCTAAAAAAATCTTAAATTTCTAGATACTTACATACAGGGTGGTTAGAAAAAGTGGAGCTGTTGCTTGCATAAGTACAGGGTTATTGGTTATAATTTGACCACCCCTTTATTACAGATACAAAAAAAAGTTTTAAATAAAAGTTGTAGGAGTATAAATGAATTTTAATAAAATATACTTTGTACACCAGTAGCGTTTTTGCATTAGGGGGTATAATATAAAAATCTATAAAAGTATATATTTTTGTTATGAGAAAGAAAAGCCCTCTCCGAATATGTCATAATATATAGGGCGTTCTATTGAAAAAATAATGCAAAAACGCTACTGGTGTACAAAGTATATTTTATTGAAATAAATTTTGTTGAAAAAAACGGTACCACCATTTTTGAACCACCCTGTAATTTCTAAACTGGGGATTCTGAGTGTCAAAATAATTTAATTTAGCCTCAAATGCATTATATACAAATATTACAGCATTTCAGATATACAAGGTGTTTGAAAGTGAATGAATTTTGCAAAAATTAAATTTAAAATTTCAACGTCTGTTATATTAGTGTAAGAAATATTTGACTAATTCAAATTTTGGGGGGTCCAGAGTCATCCATTTAAAAATTATTTTGAACAATTTAAACATTTATTTAAGCTTTTTTCATTTTTGTTGATATAATCTTTGGTACCTATTTGAATTTAGGTACTTTTGCTACTTTTCTGAAAATCTATAATGAATAATTTACTTTGATTTACTTGGAATTGTATTTTTTTGAATCGGTTTTAGTATTAAGAGATATTTTTACTATACTTTTTAAATTAATGACAGTAGGTAGGTTAGGGAACTCATCGATTCACATTATAAAGCAGTTTACATATAAGTTTTCAGGAAAAAAAGTGTCTAATAAGTACAGGCATCTAAAAAGCATACTAACAAACCGTTTATTTCAGGAAATTGGTGATCAACGATAAGCATAGACTAAAAACGTGTTTTTATAATAAAAAAAAACGTAATGTATATCCTATTTTCTGGAGAAACGCTAAAAATGTGAAGTGGCAAAATAATCTCGTAGCAGTTCTTTCTCATAAGTTTTCTGAATATTTGTTTTTTGATGGCGGACTAACTACACATTTTAATTTCAATGTGAAAGAACTGTATTCATTTTCAAAACATTGTGTTAAGAGTAGTGTTGTGTAGTTTGTAATGTTTTAAAAAAAAGAATATTGTATTTCTATTACAATTTGTGATAATTGTGTATAGTTATTCGTGTTTTTCTGTTTGCCTAATATTTTACTGAAAGTAAACCTGTGACTCCATGTAATAATTAAACTTTATGCTGTGTTGTGAAATAGATAGTTCTTAAAGAAATATGTGTTTTTGATTGGTGTTGTTTTTTGGGGGTGAAGTATATTCAGTGGTGATGCAAACAAAATATATTTGCAATTGAATATTGCGATTAGTATAGTGGCCATATTTCAGTTATCAGTTCAAATTGAGTCATTTTTTGTGAACAAGTGAAATTTGTGGAAAAAAAAGTTCAGTTCATTGGAGCAATAAGGTCTGTACTATTTTTAATTGTGTATAAAATATTGAAACTGTAAATATTTATTTTGTATGTGTTGAATAAAACACTTTAAGGTACTTAAATTGAAACAAGGTACATTTGGTACTCTTTATTTTTGTTAGAATTTGGGTGAATATTTATTATTTCCTTCAAGAAATTTACAATTCCCAATTTTTTCATTCTATTATGATAAATTCTCATGTCCTTTACCCTGTATTACTCATATTTTAAATTCTTTGAACATACTAATCCAAAAAGTTGATGTTTTTTTTAATAACTCAAATAAAATAAGGCCACAAATAAACTTTTTTAGCCTATTTAGGTTGTTAGGTTGGGCTTTTTAGCCTATTTTTGTATATAACAGTCAATTTTTTCTAGTGCAAAAAAGTATTAATTATTATAATAAAATTTTCATTGTGGGGTTTTCTTTTTTAATCTGTAGTGAATTAAAAATATTATACAATTTTATCTGCATTAAATTTTGGAAAAAAAATCATCGACAATCTGCATCTTATGTAAAGTGTGTACTAAACTTGTTTATTTACAAAAAAAATAGTAACAAGTCACAGCTACGTCATAAGACTATGGGATGATGAATATACTATATTTTTAAGTGTTTTTCTGGCTTACAGGTATAGTCACCGTACACTAACTACCGACAAGTAAATTCACTTCGTCGATTTATGGGTTACCGAAAATTTTCTTACCCCTCCTATCGTCTGGTTAGTTTAAAGCGAGTATTGAATGTTGTATTATGATGACAGACGTGTAAGGCGCTAGTGAATTTACTTGCCGGTAGTTAGTGTACGGTGGTATGGTTCAGGATCTGCTTTCCCGCGTTTAGGTAAGTTACTATTAAAATATCATAGCTTCAAATAAAGCTCATAATTTTACACATACACTTTTATGTATTGGTTATTGAAAATTTACGTTTTTATGCAAAACTTGAACGAGTTTTAAATACAAGATGTCCCCTAAGTTGAAATCATATGGGAAACTTTTTTTATTATTTATTTTAGGGAGAAAAGTTATTCTTTATAAAAAGTTATATACGAGGATTGTCAAAAAAATATGAATCTTACTCAAGAGAAAAGTACCTTTAAATTCGACAATAACAAAAAATGTTACTAAAAAAAGTTGGATATGTCGAAGCATTAGAATGAATAAAAATTACATTTGTTTGTTTCTAATTCTAACATTATTATGATGTTAATTTTATAACTTGGTGTTTGAATGTATTTTATTATTGGCAAAATAAATGAATATGCACTTATTCCGCGTTTTAAATGCAAAAACATGAAAAACCTAAAAGATTATCATGTGCTTAGTAATCACAAGAGATGAATGTTCATTCAAAATAGAAACATTAGTAAAAAATAAAATAATCTCAAGTTTCAATTTAAATAAATGTACATATTTAATCGTAATTATTAATTTTATTCAATTTTTCTTAGTAACATTTTTCGATATTGTCAAATTTAAAGTTACTTTTCTCTTGAGTAAGACTCATATTTTTTGACAAACCGCGTATACGAGTAAAAAATGTTGATATTTGATGACTGTATTCTAGGTTTTAAATAATGCAGAACTTTTTATGAACAATAACTTTTCTTCCTAAAATTAATAATAAAAAAGTTATCCATATGATTCCAACTTAGGGGGACATACTGTATATAAAACTAAATTATGTCAACTTTTATTCGAAACAAAATTTATAACGCTGTTTGTTTTTTAAAAATACGTTTGATTTAAATAAATTTATGTATTCTATTTTTATAAGAATTTTTTCAAATAAAAGTTTTAAATCAAATTTTGTTTTATTTATTTATTGATTAAGATTAGTATGTCAAAAACATTTCGTAGTGAATTTATATACAGGGTAGCGAGAAAGTCTGGCACCAAGTCATTTTCTTTGAAAGGAATTAAAATATAATTATCAAATTTTGGGGCTGTAGGTGACCATGGCTATAAACAAACGGTATTGTATTCTTCGTTTTTTTTGACAGTTCCTCTTAAAAACGAAGAATACAATACTGTTCATAACCTTAAAATTTGATAATTATTTGTTTATTATTTTCAAAGAAAAAGATGTACAATTGATGACTATTGGACATTTTATGGTGAGTGGAAATTTTTTACTAATAAATTGATGCCTTTTAAAAATTGTATCCTTATACGTTATGTCACTATCAAAAATCACTTAAACAAATCAAATTCGAAATAAACTTTATTTAATCACACTAAAAACAAAACAATTTATCAGGTTTCCTGTTTCTTTCCAAAAGGATTCATTTTTTGCAACCACGACGTCCCAGTTTGCCTAAAAATACATACAAGTAAAAGACCGAAATTTGCAAGAAAAAGTTTTTAAATCGTTCAATGAAACTTACTCTAATTGTTGCATCTGTTCAGAAGATTCACTAATCGATGCAGCTTTTAATTTTTCTATTAACTCAGCTCTATAAACATGTTTTAAAGGTACTATTTTAGCTTTTTCCTCAGCTTCTATTTTATTTTGAAGGATCCTACATGCTTCAGTTAACGAATAACCATACCAATCAATCTCTTCCGGAGTATACTGTTAAATTAAACAACAAAAAAGGTTAGCAATAAATATTTACACAATATAAAGAACTTACCGCAGTTAAATATGTTTTGTACTGTTCCAAAACATCTCTTTGTTTAGTAGGTTTATCATTATATGTGGGACATCCATTACGTAACTCTTGAAGTATTTTTCGTTTCAAAGTCAACGCTAATAATGATCTGAGATCGCAAGCTGGTGTCTGAAAAAATTGTCATTTATTTTCAAATCACAAGAAGTGTAAACTTACCTTCAAGAGATAATGATCGAATCCATAGTTGGAATTTATAAGACTGATAGCCCTGTCAGTAACAATAACTGAAATATATTTGTCCAAGATTTCTGAATAGACTACAGATCTTTTTAAAACTGGTACCCAAAAATGTGGAACTCTTCTTCTGAATTTATCGCGTTTCTGAAATCCTTGTACGACCCCTTCTCCACCCCAAAGATGATTGTGTGATTCTTTAGGATAAAAAACTGGCAGTGGAATGTTTTGAACTGGCAAACTTAAAATTAAGTAAAAGCACATAATTGTACAATAGATTATAATTGAATCATGGTCAATTGAAGACTGAACAAAGCTATATTACTTACATTTCACCAGTTACTTCGTTTCTTTTCCATTTTCCTTCTTCTGGTATGTAATGTACAGCAGCAGGTTTAGTAAACTTCCATTCTCTGTAAAATTTCTTATATGCTTCGGGAAGCCGAGCAGCTGCCCCTTTGTCCAGTTCTGTTGCTTTTTGAAATAACCCCAAGGTTTTGATAGCCTAAAAAATGTTAAATATGGATACCTACCTGGATAATTATAATCTACATCTTCAGTACCAAAAAAAAAATTGGGAATTACCCATAATAACAGTACCTTTGAAGTCATTGCTTACTAGTGTTATTATATGCTAAATTCTTTTACTTTTATAGTTTTAAATTTTGTAGGCCACTTGACTTGAGAGTTAACCTCAAAAATTTCGAGTAATATCCCAGAGGAGAATTTACCCAGTGGATAATATCTGGATCTATAGTCCTGAATCTTTTCAAGTAATAAAGAAGAAGAAAATTTAAGGTTACAAGTAGCTGACTTTTGACGTAGGTCCATGATTTAAAAATAATAGCGTGACAATTATTTTTCAATATTGAAAAAAACATTCTTGATAGGGTTTAAAATGTCCAGTACCAATATTGGCAAAGATTCTTTTACTTGCATCTCCTGTCGTGTAGCATTTAAAGATGCGGAATTGCAAAGATTACACTATAAAACGGACTGGCACAGGTATAATTTGAAAAGAAAAGTAGCTGATTTACCCCCTGTTACTTCAGAAGATTTCCAAGTAAGAGTACAAAATCAAAGAAATATTAATGAAATAGCCAATCAAGATAAAAGTGTTTATTGTGCAATATGTCGTAAGTCGTTTGGTGGTCAAAATGCATACGATAATCACTTGAACTCCAAAAAACATAGAGAAAATGAGAAAAACAAACCAGAAGGTAAGTAATAGAATATAAATCGCTAATTCAATATGAGACTTGAATATCTTATTTTAGGAAATTTAAGTGTATCTCTTGATAAAACGAAAAAATTATCAAATGTTGAAACCTTAAGTTGTGATTCCGAAGTAGAAGAGGTAGATTCAGATGAATGGGATGAAGTGTCAGAAAATCCAATAGATAACAATGATTGTTTGTTTTGCTCACATCACAGCAACAATTTTTATAAAAACTTGGAGCACATGACCCTTGCACATTCCTTCTTTATTCCCGACATAGAATATTGTACTGATGTCCAAAGCTTATTGAGATATCTGGGAGAAAAAATTTCAGAAGGTTTCATGTGCTTATGGTGCAATGAAAAAGGTAAGACTTTTCACTGTACAGAAGCAGCCCAGCAACACATGGTAGACAAAGGACATTGTAAAATGATCCACGAAGGAATAGCACTCGCCGAATATGCAGATTTTTATGATTATTCTTCCTCTTATCCAGACGCTGATAAAGAAAATGTTGATGATGAAGAAGAAGTAAGTATCTCTATTATAAATCTGTAATTTGGGTAGTTAATTATGTTGAATGTATAATTTTAGGTTGCTGTTCCAGAATTAGATGGGTCAGATTATCAGCTGGTTCTACCATCTGGGGTAACGGTAGGGCATAGAAGTCTTATGAAATACTATAAGCAAAGTGTTAATCCTAACAAAAATCTTGCGGTGGTTCCTTCGAAAAACAGCAAAAAGCTGCACAAAGTATTGGCCCAATACAGATCTTTAGGTTGGACTGAAACCCAACAAGCAGCGGCTGCAAAGTAAGTAATCCACATATTGTTTGTTTATTCAATAGTATTATATTGTTGGAGAAAATTAAATAGAAATATCCTTTGCTATGAACAATTAGCAAAATAGGTATGTTGAAATAAATACCCTTCTTGGGACGTATATCCGGGTTTTCGGCATGTCGTTTATTTTATTTGCTATATTGACATATAAGGTGTTTTTGATTATTCACTTTTGGCTGCTGGCAGCAGCTAGTAGTGATTGAATTTCGTTGGTTTATTACCGGGCGTGGCGCCTATTCTTACCTTCCCCTTGCCCCTTGAGCACATACCTAAAAGTATGAGCTTCAAGCCATAAATGAAAAAATACTTATAGATGGGAAACTGACCCGTGGCGCCCTCTATTTGTGCGGGTGGCGCCACCTCAAGAGCCCCGTCAGTACCTCTAAGACAAACCAGATTGTTGTGAACTTCGGCGAATAGCCGAAAAAGAAGATTCCTGTAATTGTACAGTTTTTGGTGGAATATTCAAAATTACTGTAATTTCACTTTTATTGCAAAATGACATTTACGGTCCAATTTTTCAAATTTCATACGAAGTTACTCAACATATTGATAGATATTACAATAATAACAATCAAATAGTCAAGTAAAATTGAATGAAATATCAAAAAATGGACCATATAATGCCTGGAGTGGGAAAAATAAAGCAATATAATCACCAAATTTATATATTTTATTGATTTAAAAAAGGATACAATAAATGAAACGCTTTTTTAACATATTTCAATGACAAACATTGAAACATGGAGAAAAATAAATGTTAGGAATTCATTAACAATGCTTGTAAGTTCAAAGCGGTATGGAAGAATAACTACTTCTGTCACTTTTCATTTAATGAAACCTTGTTTTTTATAAAGATAAAGCTTATCGGGTGCACCTCACACTACAGTTTTTCACAATACATATTCTCGAGACTGTAATGTGAGGTACACCCGGTAAGCTCTATCTTTATAAAAAAAAATGTTTCATTAAATGAAAAGTGACAGAAGTAGCTATTCTTCCACACAGCTTTGAACTTCCCAGCATAGTTGTTGAATTTCTAATATTTATTTTATACTTTTTTTTAAACAATAAAATATATAAACTTGATTATTGCTTTATTTTTCTCACTTCAGGCATTATATGGTCCATTTTTTAACATTTCATTTAATTTTACTTGATTCTGTGTTCTTGACAGATAAAGGATCAAGTTACACTGAGAAAATTTTTCAAAAAATGTGAATTAAATGCTAACTACACGCAAAAAAGTGAAACCAAAGAATCTCAAATAATAATTGTTTATTTTTATGACTTGTTTCGACAAAGTTTGTATGTACCTTTAGGGTCAACGTTTGTAATACATTTGAACGGTTCATTATTGTGATATTTTGATTAGGATTAATCACAGACCTACCTTTTTTCCCATTTTTTTCAACGTAATGTGTTAGAAGGGCTTAACAATCGATGATGCACACCAAGAAGGGTATTATTTCAACCATATTCTCTCATCTTACAACGATTTAGATGTTTTTTTTAATTATTACAGAAAAGCCAGAGATATCCACTTTTTGAAAAGAATGCAGTCTAAATATAATATGAAAATGGGAACAAAGAATAATTCGTTACTTCAAAAACATTTTAGAAGACAAGTACAATTTTAGAAGGTACATTTTTATATTTTCTAAAATATACACTGTATCAATATGTTGTTAATTAAATAAATAAAATGTTTAAACAGTTTTTGATGAATAGGAGTGTAAAATAAAAACAATTCAAGTTCAACAACATTTATTCAATAAATTCAATTAAAACGTAAACTAGTATCACACTTCTTCTATCGGTAACAATTTTTCCCTGTCAGCAGAGGTGGGTTTAGGGGGATTTTGAACGGGGTGTTGTGAATATAAAAATGTAGCAATCATAACGGTTGCAATACTTAATACTGTGTTCAAGTAAATGGGAATGCCAAACAACGAATAACTCAAAAGAGCCGTAAATATCAATTCTAAAGCACTAGCGAACGTTTTCAATATAGAATTGAGGGTTTTAAGAAAAAAACTAGTAATTATCCCAATGGCGGCGTTGTTTATCATCACCAATAATACTTTTAAGGTGAATACTTTAACAATATTTTCATAAATGAAAGCTTGAATAATAGTTCCGTTTAAAATAAGTAAAAGTACGTTACAAACTATCGAATCTAAATACATAAAAACGTTTTGTACGAAAATATTCACCGAAGCACCGCGTGTTTTTAAAAGGTATTCGTTATAGACACCGGCTAGACACGAACATATGATTTGGGTGAATATGAAAATTGCATCTAATCCTAAAGAGATCGAAGACGATTTGGTAACACCTTCTTCTTTAATTGGTTGGGAATTTATCACAGTGAAATTAATTTGTTTCATCATACAACCTAGCGTTAGAATTACTAGAGAAATCCATTGTTTTCGGCTTAAAATCTTCTTGAAAATTACCTAAAAAGTAGAAAAAAAAAACCAGCATAGTATAGTAAGAGGAATGGGAGTCTATCTATTCAATCACAAAACAATCTAACCTATAGAAGTGAAAGTTTATAGAATGTGACCTTGAATACAAAAATGAGGTTTCAAACCCATCCACCTGAAGCGCTAGTTGCAATTGAGTTGTCGAAGCAGGCCTGGCAGCTAAGGCGAGAAGAATTTTAGTAAATGCGCCAGGGCGCCAAGAGTGGCTCTTTAAAATTTGAACTTAAGCGTGTAGTTTAGGTCTGACTATTTAGTCAAAGAGTTTAGCAAGATATAGAGTCCACCCAGACTCCAGACCAAGAACGTGGTCCAATCAGTAGATGATAAAAAAAGAAGGCGACAAGAGAGCTGCTGACATAAGTGTCATGTACCTGATATCTGTGGTCTATGTCTGTGGTTGACACAATACTGACAGGTGACAGTTGACAATTATAATTTTTTTCTGTAGTTCTGACTTCCGTTGCCGGTACCATAGAATACACTGGTGTATTCTATGCCGTTACCGCATTGGTCATTCAAATAAACAAACTTCCATTGAAAAAAAAGCGATATGAAATAGTTCTGAACCCATCCACTGCGATCGCTGAAATTCTTCTTCCCTTAGTCTGTTTTTCGGCCTCAGCTGCCTTGCCTATTTCGACAACTCAATTGCAACTAGCGCTTCAAGTGGATGGGTTTGACACCTCATTTTTTCATTCTAGGTAATCCTATTAGACTTTCACTTCTATAGGTTAGACTGTTTTGTGCATTTGATATTTGTTCCTAGTGCAATCACAAATGATCAAGCCTATAGGGCATGTCCACGAGTCCACTAATGTTGACAATAATGACAATACCTTGGTGGTAAAACAATAAACACGATCAATAATTATCAAACTATTAACCTATATTATATATTATTAAATATGCAAACTCAACAATGAAAATAAATTTAAAAGTACACTGAAGCAAAACCAACTAAACTCAAACAGCATACCTAACCTCACTATTATAGCTTTATTCTGGTTTTTGTTTGTGGACAGTCCGTAAACCATTCTGGAATTGCGCAGATACTAGCTGCGTACTTTATTCAGTCCTAAGAACTATTTTCGGACCGTTTACAATTGAACGGAGTTTGGAAAAACCCGAACATCCCGCATGGTCTACAGAAACCTAATTAAATTGACAATTGAAGATAACTTACCATCATCACTGTATTGATAGACAGTCTCTTCCACAAAGTTTTCGTTTTTAATATTATCTTGTAAGACTTCTGGAGTTATAAGATTATTAATCACATCAAGAAGAACACCTTGATGATGATGATGATGAAATATGTTCAAATATCTCCATAGAATCATAAGCATCCATTTGGTAAATATTAAATTTGAAAAGTAAAAATCCAAAATAAACAAACCTCTACCTCTAACATCTGCGAATTTACAAAGTAGATCCCACCCCCTCCTTTGCAAATGATTTGAGCATGCATAAAATAATCCGAAAATCGTCCTAGCTCGAGTCTGGGGTCTGGCTTAGACGGTTTTCGAACCGTCCAAAAACTGCTCTTAAATAAACCCGTACCAAAGCTTCCGATCCTTTTTATGTGTGCGCATGTCTGAAAGGAGCCATTCGTATAATAAGTCACTTGTCATACTTCACTTTGTCGACCAATTATATCGCCGATATTTGAGAATTTGATCATTTTCTCAGTGTATTTACCAAGTTATCTGTCAACGTCGGTCTCTCAATGTCATAAAATTATGTTACCAAAATATCAAAGAGATTGCGTCGGGCTTCGCTTCTTGTCAAGCTGGTGTATTCTTTGCCCGAATGCCAAACTGCGGGTGGAGAACCATCCTGTTAAAACCCCAACAAGCCAATTTCGACTGCGCAAACTCCGGACAGTCTTAGAACAGTAATTGCATGAACCCGAATAAAGCTTAGAATATACCACGCGTTCTGAACGCTTTGTTTATTGTTTTACCACCAGGCTGTTGTCAAAATAGTTTGTGACGTCACGTGGGCATGCCCTATTATCAGGAGCGGGTAAATATACAACACAGCTCCACCCACCACCTCAAATTTAGTAGTTGATGTGCGCATGCGTCTAAGCAGCTTTTAACCTTCTATTCGATGTAACTGAATGTGAGCTGATTAGCGCAGTTGGTAGGGTATTGAGCTTAAAAAGAGGTCGTAGGTTCGAAACCCGGTGCTTGTTTTTTTTTCTTATTTTCTGATATTGTTACACTTTGATCAACCGGGTTTGGGCCTGGGTTTTCTTGTTTTTTTTTTAAGTTTTATATTTCTGATATTCACATATTTATTTCAATATTGTTATGTTACTACTAAATTTGGCAGTCTTGAGTCATGCGCAGTTGAAGGAGCCGTGTTGTATATTTACCCGCTCCTCTATTATCTATATATTATATATATATATATTAAACATTTGGGTACCGTCAAAGGCATTTTCAAAATACATATTTATACCTGGTGGGGAGTTTAGATTAAATTCTTATCCCGACAATATTGCTACGCAATTAACAAATACCTATAAGTTAAAATTTATTTTAGAGAAATTGATAAGAGATTTGTATGCACAATGCGAAATTATTCAATACATACAGTGATAAATATTAAATAAATATTTATCGCTAACTACCGAAAGTTTAAAATAATAAAAATAATTCAATTTCTCAATAGAATTAGTCATAAAAACTGTTTTATGCGATATCTCAGTTGACAATGTAGATCAACTATTTATATAATTGTTTATCTATAACTGATATCAACATTGTGGTTGAAGTGTTTGCATTTTCGTCTGATTAAAATTTTACATGAGCATTTCACTGATTCCTAATATAGATTTGTAACTATTAATGATATTTATGTTCATTATGAAGAATTATTATCGATTACAAGCTTATTTAATTGATTAAATTACCTTACATTATTATAACTATTCAAAGTTTTGTTTCAATAACAAGCAGGAGGATGATCGCATCACCAAGCAATTATTTTGAATAAAATCGTGATAACCTTCGATCATAAATAAATACAGGTGTAGACCAACCTTTTCCCATTATTTTGTCAGGTTCTTCATAATTTACATACATTTTAAAAACGGATTTTAAATTATTTTTGAGACGTTTGTTTTCGAACGTTTGTTCATAAAAAGAATAGAAATACTAGAAAGAGACGTAAACGTCATCAAATTTGCGTAAAAACGCCCAGAGTTTGAGATTATCACGTCATATATTATTGAAGTACAACCCAACAGCCCACATAGAGCCTATACTAACCATTGTTCAAATTTAAATAAATATATTATTATACAACAAACAATTTTATGTTGTTTAATTTATCTTACCTGAAAGAGAATACCCGTGATAACTACTCTGAACTGTAGCAGCAAATAATAGGTTGTTGGATCAAAAGACGATAAATTTACAAAAGCCAAGTTGTTATACAAGCAGTACAGAAATGCAGGAATGAAATATAACAACAAAACATATTTATTTGTTACGATTTCAGCAACTAAACTCGTAGCAGAATTTCTGTAAGAAAAAATTCAAAATAAACTTACAGCTCTAGGAAAAAGTTAAGAACTTACTCTCTGCAGTATAAAATAGATGAAATTAATAACTTTAGTACTTCGGTTAAAAGTACCACTGTCACTATATTGTAATTATAATTATTGTCAGATTGCTGGGAAGCTGTTACCAGAATGCCTGAAACAATAGTTATTCTTTGGTTATTTGTACTAAATTGATATTTATAAAATACATTACTAAATAAAACTTACCCTGGCTTACGAATAAACATATGTAACCTACAAATATTATAAAACTAAATGTTGAAGGAAATAATTCCTTGAAATGTAAATTAGACATTTGTAAGTGTAAATTTTGTTGAACTATTCACATTTTGGTTGTATTTTGTATTTTTAAAGTTGCACTAACTAATTCACTCCCCCTCTTTGACCTCTTTCACTGTAAACAGTGTGGCCAGCTTATAAACAGCTGGGAGCCACTCTACCAGTTGAATATTATTAAATATTTAATACATCTATATAATGAATTTGTGTAATGGTTAATGATTTCGACAATTTTCTATCTGAAATGTGTATGGGAAAATGAATACCGCTCGATGTGGTTGGCAGGGTAAGTTTGACGTTTACAAACTTTGGCAATAAAACAGAAGAAGAATTAAAGGAGTGTCAAGCTTGTCAACATACGTCAAAGCTGTCAGGTATGTCTCATCCTGTCATCTGTCGTTACTTTTTAGTAGTTGTGTTTTTGTTTTAGTTGATTTAGGGCTACGGCATTTACCTATCCCCAAATGGAAATCAGGTATTTATTGATATATTTTCAGACAATTTAAATATTATATTAAGTACTTAGTAGATAGCATAGTGAATTTTTGTTAAATTTGTAACAATTTCTCTTGTACCGAGATGGTCTGTCAACCGACCCCCAAACTAAATGGTCTTTGTTTCTACCTACCTAATGAAATTTATTAATAATGCATTTTCGTTTAAATATTGCTTAAAAATGATGTGCACAACCTTTGAAACTGTTAAATCACACCTTTTTTTGTAATTTTCTGATATAATAATGGCGGTTTTGATGGAATATCGGAAAATTTTCTGTCGGTTTATATTCCGAAAATTTAATTTTTTTGTGCATCGTGTTTTCTAACGTGTTTTTTCAGTAATTCAATCATATTTTCAATACGTTTTTCATTTTTCTTATATTTCCAATGGGAATTTCGTGTTGAATTCATGGATTACTAATTTTGGTGGCCATTGTAGATTAACCAGTATGTTCTTATTGAGCCCACAACTTTTTTATTTATCAATTCAATTATGTAAAATGTATTACTACTATGAATAAACTATACTTATTTGTGATAAAACAACTTGAATAGTTGAAGTTTTACATTAAATTTATTCAATCCTATTGTATTGAATAATTAATCATATTTAATTAATTTTCTCTAGTAGTAAAATAAATTCATTATCCTTTACTAACTTATTTGATGAAATAATGCTTCTATCTATATTGAAATTAGTAATTTATGAAAATTGTTGAAAATCATTGATTGAAAATGGATAATTATTCCTATTCATGATATTTTTCATGTTTTTGGGTATTGTGAAAGCAACACAGTAACTTGTATGTAAGTAATATATTAGTTATCTTGAATATTTTACATTTTTCAATTTCCAAGCCAAAGAGATCATTATTTTATATCTTATTAATGCAGAGGAAGTCTAACACAAGATTTTATAATAAAAATATGACATTAGGAGCTCAGTATTCAAATTCATAGCTATTAGTTATGTCTTCAAATGAAAAATTACAAACATCTCATGTAACATAACAAATGTTATGTTGCTAGACAAAAGATTTTCAATATGCTTCTATTACTTTTATAGTGGATATGTAATAAAATAAAAATCATTAAAATATTTATTATTTATTGACAATACAGTGTGAGTTTTCAATTCATACACTCAGTTATATATACAGTCTACTAATTAAGAGTCTTTGTTGAAGTATGGTGTTGGTTTTTCAACTGACCCCCAAAACAAAATCGATTTTGTATCATCATGTCTAATGAAGAATATAAAAGGTACATCTACACGGAAACTAATGGCGTTTAGTGATTTAAAAAAGGTTATTGCAGTCGCTGCAGCTGCCTCTGTCCCACTTTCCGTAATGTCCATGTAAACTTTGTGAATAACTTTATCAACGAATAATCCGGGATTTTGATAGTTGTTGTCTGTCTTTTGATGATTAATGAGCTTCCTGAGGCTATCAATGGTGTCTCTTGGTGAAGACATAGCCCGTTTGCTCCTGTTCCCCATTTTATCTTCACTTTGGCATGTTGTAATGTTATTGGTTAGTTTAAAAATGTTGGTACAATTTACAGTCTCTCCCATTCTGCTGAATATTAACACCTCATTCGGGTTGCTACTGAAAGATTCTATAGGGTTTATAATAGAGTCCTTTGCATGGATATTCGGTGAGTTTTCACCAGGTGATAGTAGCCCTAAATTAGCTTCTGATGGTTTGAACAAGCTTTTCACTCCTAATGTAGTTAATACTGATTTCAAGTCGATAGTGCTTTCGATTTTCATTTTAGGGAGTAAAATTAGAGCATTCGTTGGAACGGTACTTTGTGCTAAATATTCTAAATTTGTTGCTGTTAATTTCTGTTCAAATTCTTTCAATTTTTGTGTGTTTGAGTTAAACGGTATCATTATATACATGGTGCTACCGTTTCCTTGATAAGGGAGTCCTAGAATTTCACAACCTAAGTTATTATCTTTAAAATATGGAAAGTAACCAGCATTTGCCATCATTTCCACTTGAATGTCTGTAAACGTTTTTCTACCGTTTGGATAAAAAGGTCTCCTGAAATAAAATAAAAATGAATTATTATGTGAAATTAGCAATTTTAATTTTTTAGGTAAATACAGATAATGCCCTTAGAAAATGTGCAAACTCAAAAGTCCTATAAGTATTTGCAGGAAGTTGAAACAGTCGCACAGGACATTCTAACACTCAAAGAAGAAAAAATCGAAATCGCAAATACTCAAAATAAACTAAGAGAAGCTTTAACTGCTCTAAAGTACGTAGACGATAGAAAGACTTGGGTGCTAATAGGATCATCATACATTCAACTCCCCACTGACGAAGCAAAGTTTCTATTACAAAATGAGATCAACAAAGCAGACGACGATCTGAACAGTTTGCACAACAAAATTAGGACAAAGTCTCAAGAACTCAGAGATTTGGAACATCAACCTAGAATCGAAGGATTAACATTGAAACCGATTTCTAACTTTGAAGCGAAAGCTTTAAATAAAGCGTTTGGATTCAGTTAATGAAAGTATCCAAATCTCCAAACACTACTCGTAGTAGTTGAATAATTTGTTGAGTTTGACAAAAATGCCCAGTGCCTCTTTTATGGCGTCCAGATCGTATGTGAGAAGATCCAGACGAAAAGGAGCCAATAGGATACCTACACCGTCGAGGACCACATCCGCTCTACCATGTGAACCTTCTTGCCCCATTCAACCCAACCAGAACATTCCAGCTACGTTTCAAGCATTTCCCCATTTGTCTAGTGTCAGCAGCACTAGTACCGGAGGTAAGAGAATTTGTTATTGTTTAATAATATTGTGGAATTAATTTGAATCTTTTAAATTGTGAACGTGAGACTGTGTAATCATTTTAATTTTTAGGTGAAAAATTTTTAAATATTATTTTAGTGAAAAATTTTATTCTTGATAAAAAGTTTTGCTTGTTATGAAACCCCATAAAATGAAATAAAGTTCAAGTTTTTCAAAACCCGTATCATTTTATGGCCGGTTTTATGGAAACCTGGAGTCTGATTTTTTGACATTTCTTCACATATTGGCTAATATCTCGGGAACCTTAAGGTTTGCAAGGTTGTAGTCTACGCCTCTTTTCATAGAAAATTCAATTCTGAATCGAATGGCGTAGACTAGAACCTTGCAAACCTTGAGGTTCCCGAGATATTAGCCAATGTGTGAAGAAATGTCAAAAAGTCAGACTCCAGGTTTTCATAAAACTGGCCATAAAATGAGACAGGTTTTGAAAAACTTGAATTTCATTTCATTTTATGGGGTTTCAGAACAAGCAAAACTTTTTATCAAGAATAACATTTTTCACTAAATTGATATTTAAAATTTTTTCACCCATAGGATACTCCGTCCGTGGACACGCTGTATATATAGTTCGGCAAAAGTCCGGACCGGATAAATATCGCAGAAAATATAAATTTTTCGGAAAATCTTTTTATACCACAAATTTTACTCTATTTTAAACTATAATTTTGAAATATATAGGGTGCTCCAATAAAGTGTAGCGTATCAAAGTTATATTTTTTCTTACGGAACACCCTATATTTTATTGCATTTTCTGATTGCCACTAAAAAATATGATACTTCTTCATAATGGTTCCCTATACCTAAATACAGAGGGTTTCGAGTTATGTTGACTTTTTTAAAAATTTGGACATTTTGAAAAAAATTAATAACTCAATGATATAACAAATTCTACCAAATTTCCTTTTACATCTTAATAGTTGGACATTCGTTGAAGGTATTCCACAATTGAGTACTACATATCTCTTTACAGGGTGTTCAGAATTTTCAGTTTCATTATTACATCATTCAATGTGCAGTATCAGGCTTATTTTAAACGGAACATCCTGTATTTAAATACTTCATTATATTCAAAAAAATTTGCTCTTTCGAATGCTATAAGGGTGTCCTATACCTAATTATTATACTTTTCGTGCAATTTACAATTTTCTTAAATTTCATGCTAAATTGATTTTAAAACAATTGACAACTCGACATGCCAACTTATATTGTTCCAAGAAAAGCATATGTTGACGCTGTTACAAATATTTTATCTCATATAGTTACTGTGAAAAAGAATTTTTGGTTGAGTCTTGCGTATTTAGTCTTGGTCTTGCATAGTCGGTCTTGGTGTTAGTCTTGTTCTTGTTCATTCTGTCTTGGTCTTGCGAGTCGAAGAATGGTTTTGGTCTCGGTCTTGTTTTTTTGCAAGACCAAGAACAATTTTGCTCATCACTACAGCGTGTGGACAAACTTTCGTTTTATTGGAAATTGTTTCAGCATATTTCCGTAGAACGTACTGCACTGCTTGTTGCTTTCTGTGTACGTATTGGCAACTATTTTGCAATTGAAAATTTAAAAGCAATATGTCAGATCTTCGTCAGTGCTCCCGAGAATTTATTGAACTCGTAGTTTTCCTTGCTTGTGGCAAGTTAAAAGTGCCGAGTATAGTGATCGAAATAAGAAGTCACAGGCATATGAAATAATGATTGGAAAATACAAGGAAATTGATAAATCAGCAAACAAGGAAACGGTTACCAAAAAAATTAACTTTTTACGCACCGTTTACAAAAAGGAACGATCCAAAATAATGAAATCCACTAATAGTGGGGATGCTGAAGATGATATCTAGAAACCAACGTTATGGTACTTTGATTTGCTTGAGTTTCTAAGTGACCAAGATCAAATCAAATCTTTGTAGCCTCTGCCTGTCGCAAAAAATGTGGCACTAAGTCTCTCATAAGCTGAAATGGATTTTCTCATGCAGGTGTTTTGCCTTCTAATGTAAGAAGTAACAGATTTTAACAAATGATTGTAAGTTTGTAGTTTCAGTATGAGAAAATGAATGTCTTTTTAACAACCATTCCCTCGACCATCTCAATCTTAGTTTTTTTTCTATCCGATTACTTGGAAACGTATGGACGCGATATCTTTTGTACTTTTTGTCGAACGTTTGCATGAACATTTTATCGTTCGATAAGACGTTGTGTCTGGACCAGGCCCGTCTTGGAATCACTACCCTAGAAAACTCCAAGACGGGAGGCGGTCCCTCACACACTCTCCCTTCTATCACTCCTACTTCTCACATGCCATAACGAGTCCTTCTATTTCCCTAATCATGCTCTCTACTACGCCACTTAGCTCCATCCATTCCTCAACATAATCTCCACCATATTTTCTCAATACACCGCCTCTCCCAGTTTATTTTCCAACTTCAAAACTTCCTCGTTCTTCCAACATCTAAACATTATCCTCCACTTCACATCTCTCGCACACTCCAGTTTCTCTTTTCCCATGCCCTGCGTCAAGAAATAGTTCACCTACCCCAATTTCCGCTCCACCCAATTTCTCCAGCTCCCAATTGCTCCTTTAGCGCGCCCTCATCCTATAAGTAACGTGCCAAAATGTCCTTTTCTCATTGTCAGTCAAATTAAAGTTTTTACTTGTAAATTAACGAATTCTCGCACCCTAGGAGGCGGCGCAGTACCAGCTCACAATTCCCCGTACGATTTGCGTTCCGGTCCACCCAATTTCTCCAGCTCCCAAACACTCCCTTTAGTTCTCTCTTATCCTTTCTCATTGTCAGTCAAATTAATGTTTTTACTTGTAAATTAACGAATTCTCGCACTCTAGGGGGCGGCGCAGTACCAGCTCACAATTCCCCGTACGATTTGCGTTCCGGTCCACCCAATTTCTCCAGCTCCCAAACACTCCCTTGAGCTCTCTCTTATCCTTTCTCATTGTCAGTCAAATTAAAGTTTTTACTAGTAAATTAACGAATTCTCGCACTCTAGGAGGCGGCGCAGTACCAGCTCACAATTCCCCGTACGATTTGCGAAGGAAGTCCCCTTCCCATCACGATGGTTCCGGACCCAGCACCAGCGCAGCGACGGCGGGTTCTCCGACATCCCCAGCGACTCCCACCATACCCGCCCAAGGATACACATCGGCCATGTTGCCGGCTAGAAAGCGACCTCGAAGAACGTGCTCGGCGACGTACGAGACTTGCACCAACACGGCGGCTCACTATCTACAATACGAGCTCCCCGACGAGGTTTTACTCACAATTTTTAATTATTTATTAGAACAGGATTTATGTCGCGTCAGCCAAGTTTGTAAGCGATTTCAAGCGATCGCCAACGACACGGAACTCTGGAAACGATTGTATCAAAGTGTCTACGAATACGATCTACCTCTATTCAATCCGGGTATTTGTCGCTTCGAATTTATAAGCCCGGAAGAATCCGATCTGGCGAATCCTTGGAAGGAATCCTTCCGGCAATTATACCGGGGCATACACGTACGTCAAGGTTATCAGGATATCACGTTCAAAGGTCGCAACTTGGTGTACTTCAACACCGTACAAGGAGCTTTAGATTACGCGGACGAACGTAGCGGATCGAACGACGTATCCGTACAAGGAGCTTTGATATTTTTACACGCCGGCACCTACCGCGGGGAATTTCTGGTAATAGATTCCGATATAGCTTTAATCGGAGCCGGGTCGGGTAACGTCGCCGAATCCGTCATACTCGAACGGGAATCCGAATCGACCGTAATGTTCGTCGAAGGCGCTAAAAACGCTTACGCGGGACATTTAACCTTGAAATTTTCACCGGACGTAACTTCAACCGTACCGCATCACAAACATTATTGTTTGGAAGTCGGGGAGAATTGTAGTCCGACCGTAGATCACTGTATTATCCGTAGCACTTCCGTGGTAGGAGCGGCGGTTTGCGTTAGCGGTGTCGGAGCGAATCCGGTGATTAAACATTGCGATATCAGCGATTGCGAGAACGTCGGGTTGTACGTTACGGATTACGCGCAAGGTACGTACGAGGATAACGAAATTAGCCGGAACGCTTTAGCTGGGATTTGGGTGAAAAACTACGCTAATCCTATAATGCGTCGTAATCACATCCACCACGGTAGAGACGTCGGGATATTTACGTTCGATAACGGTTTAGGGTATTTCGAAGCTAATGACATTCATAATAATAGAATCGCCGGGTTTGAAGTAAAAGCTGGGGCTAATCCTACTGTCGTACACTGCGAAATCCATCACGGACAAACCGGCGGGATTTACGTACACGAAAACGGTCTCGGTCAGTTTATCGATAACAAAATCCATTCGAACAACTTCGCCGGAGTTTGGATAACTTCCAACAGCAACCCGACTATTCGTCGGAACGAAATCTACAACGGACACCAAGGTGGGGTTTATATATTCGGAGAAGGTCGAGGTTTAATCGAGCACAATAACATCTACGGTAACGCTTTGGCGGGTATACAGATACGCACCAACAGCGATCCGATCGTTCGACACAATAAAATCCATCACGGACAACACGGCGGGATTTACGTACACGAAAAAGGACAAGGTTTGATCGAGGAAAACGAAGTGTACGCCAACACTTTAGCGGGGGTTTGGATAACTACGGGAAGTACGCCGGTTTTGCGCCGGAACCGTATCCATTCCGGTAAACAAGTCGGGGTGTATTTTTACGACAACGGACACGGGAAGCTGGAGGATAACGATATTTTTAACCATCTTTATTCGGGGGTGCAGATTCGCACCGGCAGCAACCCGGTGATTAGGGGGAATAAGATTTGGGGCGGACAAAACGGCGGGGTGCTAGTTTATAACGGCGGATTAGGTTTGTTGGAGCAAAACGAAATATTCGACAACGCAATGGCGGGGGTTTGGATAAAAACCGATTCGAATCCGACTTTGAAGCGGAATAAAATTTTCGACGGTCGCGACGGGGGGATTTGTATCTTCAACGGCGGTAAAGGAGTGTTGGAGGAGAACGATATTTTCCGAAACGCTCAAGCGGGGGTTTTAATTTCCACGCAAAGCCATCCGGTTTTAAAACGGAACCGGATCTTCGACGGTTTAGCCGCTGGCGTCGAAATCACCAACAACGCTACGGCGACTTTAGAATTCAATCAAATCTTCAATAATAGATTCGGGGGGTTGTGTTTAGCCAGCGGCGTTCAACCTATAGTGCGCGGTAATAAGATCTTCAATAATCAAGACGCCGTTGAAAAAGCCGTCGCGAACGGGCAATGTTTGTATAAGATATCCAGCTATACTTCGTTTCCGATGCACGATTTTTACCGATGTCAAACTTGTAATACCACCGATCGAAACGCCATCTGCGTGAATTGTATTAAAACTTGCCACGCCGGACACGATGTGGAATTTATCAGGCACGATCGATTCTTTTGCGATTGCGGCGCCGGTACGCTCACCAATCAATGTCAATTGCAAGGTGAGCCGACGCAAGATACGGATACGTTGTACGATTCCGCCGCTCCCATGGAGTCGCACACACTTATGGTTAATTAGAGAGTTTCTTGTTGGGTCGAATTTGTACTTTGGAGTAATTTTCTGGAAGTGTTTAAAGCCGGGTTCACACGTACTGCCAAAAAACGTTCGCGGTAAATCTCCATCAAGAAAATCGTCGAAAAAGCTGTAAACGTCAAAATAGACGCTAATTGTGGTGGGGGGATAAATATACGCATGCGCTACGTGTCATGTGCTACGTCAAACGTCACGTTGCCGAGTGTCACGTAGCGCATGCGTATATTTATCCCCCCACCACATTTAACGTCTATTTGACGTTTTCGGATTTTTCGACGATTTTCTTGATGGAGATTCCCGTGTTAGCGTCTCCGACATGGTCCCGAATCAGTGCTGACTATTTACTGTTCGCCTTTTCATCCAAACGTTCTCAAACTCCGATAGAAAAAGTGGGAAGCGTTTTCTTCGGGAAAACAAGCTCCCACTGTTCCCAGACGTTATTAACGACTGGAGTGTGCAATTTAGCCCAAAGGAGTTGGACTTTCTGACAAAATATGGAGGAATTATCGAACTCCAATCGAACGGCGATAGAGAGAGTGGGAAACGTTTCCTTCAAGAAATCTTGTTCCTAGTATCCCCAGAGGTTATTGACGACTGCAATGTGCAATTTAGCCGAAAGGAGTTGGACTTTCCGACCAAACATGGGGGAATTATCGAACTCCAATCGAAAAACTCCGCATTATTGACTCCAAACTTCGATAGAAAGAGTGGAGAACGTTTCCTTCGGGAAATCTAGCTCCCACTGTTCCCAGACGTTATAAACGACTGGAGTGTGCGATTTAGCCCAAAGGAGTTGGACTTTCTGACCAAACAAGGAGAATTATCGAACTCCAATCGAAAAACTCCGCATTATTGACTCCGAACTGCGATAGAAAGAGTGGGAAACGTTTCCTTCTGGAAATCTAGCTTCCACTATTCCCAGACGTTATTAACGACTGCAGTGTGCAAATTAGCTCAAAGGAGTTGGAGTTTCCAACCATACATGGCGGAAATATCGAACTCCAATCGAAAAACTCCGCATTATTGACAAAAAAAGTTTCAAAACCACTTTCACCATCTTCAGTTGCTGTTAAAAGTGAACCGGAAGGATTGAACGTGTGTGAACGTCTCCACGAACAACAGCGAGCATTGAACGTTTGTGGATGTCTCCACACGAGCAAAAGCGAGCATTGAAAGTGTGTGAGTGACTTCTCACGAACAACAGCGAGCATTGAACGACGTGTGTGTGAATGATTCCACGAACAACAGCGAGCATTGAACGTGTGTGAATGACTCCTCACAAACAACAGCGAGCATTGAACGTGTGTGAATGACTCCTCACGAACAACAGCGAGCATCGAACGTTTGTGGATGTTTCCACACGAGCAACAGCGAGCATTCAAATTTATCGATCCTCTTGCATAACTCCCAACTAAACTGATCGGAGTCGGTACGTGTGTTCCCGGCTTTACTTTAGTGTGTGCTTATCTTATGATCGTCGTTTTGTTAAATCGTATGTTGAATTATTGAAATGTTGTTGATTAATTTGAAAACGACCCTTGGACAATTATTTACTCGTATCGATATTTAATCGCGGTTTGGAGAGTTTGTTAATGTGGCAATTTTTTTACTCCATAATTTTATTTATAGTATCAGATCTGCTCAATTTTTGAGACACGCTGTATATATACATTCCTTAGATAATTGACATCGTTTCAGTTGAATATTCTTTGACTTAGCACACACACACACTCTTTGACTTAGTTCCCTCCTGAATTTACATTTTCAAGTGTTTGATGATTTTTCTCCCAATTTTCCATTTCGGTTACTTTATTTTCAATTTAATATTGCACTGAAATGTTTTCGATACAATTTAAATGTGTTGTCAGTTAACAAACTCTTACTGCGAATGTTTTTAGCACTTTGCTCTAATCGAAAACATTTTTTAACTCACTGCGGTTCAAGATTGAGCAGCTTCAACTAATCGATATAAAAAAAAAAACAAATTTTACGTCACTCTGTATCAGATTTTGGGTCGTTACTGTTTTTTTATGTTGGAAAAATTGAGCTAGATATTAAATTTTTCGCATAATTAAAGTGCCATATATTTATTCTGCTTTTTTTGGGAAATCTTTTTTTTAAACTGTCATTTAACTTCTGATACAATTCAATTAAAACATTTTAAATATCTTACCAGTGCTTCTCCCACATATATATTGATTGCTACAGTGTATCGATGTGGAAAATTTAATATCCAGCATCAACATTTCGGTAAATTATTGAAATTTCTTTTAAAAAAAGTGCATTTATCCAGTTCTTATTGTAATTTTAACAAAACTGTCGCATCTTTTTGATAACTTTTCACTTTCTCATCCTCAATATTTTTGTCTAATAAACATTCTAATGTAATTCTTTGTCGAATACTCAATATTTTTGTTTTACGAAATGTCTTTTTCAATCGTATTAGCTTCTAAATGCTCTGTGTTCCTAAATAATCAAAATTTTCCCCAAACTTATTCAATTTATAAGTTTTTCTTTCAAAATATTCAACTTTATCCGGTTTATTTTCGGGTTTTAAGACAGTTCTAGATAATGGTATATTTGAACTACTTTTCGAATATGTTACAGCTTTGTTGTATTTTAATTTATTTAATATTGTAAATTAGTGAACTGAAGTTATGATTCAACTTATATTTCCAATAAATAAATAATGTGGCATAGTTTAAAAGTAGTTCAAATAACTTGTGTCAAGTTGAGATGAATTAATTCGTATAAAGTTATTTGCCATCATTTTGAATGACAAAAATAACTAAAATTTGGAGACTGAGTATTTGACGAACAAATAAATTAGTTTTATGAAACAATTTTCAGTTAAAATGGAAAAATTGCTTCAAAATTTTCAAGTTTTTCTCCAGATTTATTGAATTTACAAGTTTTTCTTTCTAAATATTGAACTTTATCCGGTTTATTTTCGGGTTTTATGACAGTTCTAGATAATGGGACATTTGAACTACTTTTCGAATATGTTACAGCTTTGTTGTATTTTAATTTATTTAATATTGGAAATTAATGAACTAAAGTTATGATTCAGCTTATATTTCCAATAAATAATAAAGCAAGGTTGTGGCATACTTTAAAAGTAGTTCAAATAACCTATGTCGAGTTGAGATGAATTAATTCGTATAAAGACATTTTGCCATCGTTTTAAATGACAAAAATAACTAAAAATCGGAGATTGAGTACTTAACGAACAAATAAATTGGTTTTATGAAACAATTTTCAGTAAAAATTGAAAAATAACTTCAAAATTTTCAAGTTTTTGTCCAAATTTATTGAATTTTCCAGTTTCTCTTTCAACATATTAAGCTAGATCCGGTTTGAAGACAGTTACAGATAATGGTACATTTGAACTACTTTTGAAATATGTTACAGTTATGTTATATTTTAATTGTGGCATACTTTAAAAGTAGTTCAAATAACTTTGACAAAAATAACTAAAAATTGGGGATTAAGAATTTCTTAGAATTTTTATAAAACAAATTTCAGTAAAAATTTGAAAAATAATTTTGAGGTGTACCAGTTTTGTTTGAAGTTTCTTTAGAGAAAATAAATCTTGTGTCAGTGTAGACCCAGTAACTCTAATATACGAATACATTATTATAACATGTCAGGCTGTTTTGTGGTGTGTATTGCTGAGTGATATTAATGAAGATTGAATCCGTTGTTTGTGTAGCTTGGTGAATTTTCAGATCGTTCTGCGCGATTGAATGGAATTTGAAAATTTCAAAATAATATTCCTTAAGCCCTGTTTGAATTCACTGAATGAAATAATAGTATATATAATGATATAATTCGAGTGTAATTCATATCTGCACGGTGTTTTGTGTAGATGTCAATAGAGGAGTTCAGTCTGTCAGTGTTGCCAACAAAATTTTTTTTTCTGACAAGAATGACAGTTATAAGGTCTGTCATTCAAAACAAAGGATTTTTGCTTGTTTTTTTATCATTGCTTTATTAAAATAATGAATACTCCCTCGGAGCGTAAATCTTGGAATTTAAAATGACTTTTTAGCTGAATACTCAACATATCGAAGGCCAATTATTCTAGGAACTTTTGGTAAGTAACCATTATGTCATCTGTCACTAGTTATGTCAAATGTCAGTTATTTTTATTTTTCTTGATATTCGTTTAATTGTGTACACTGTGGGCCGGAATAAAGAAGTAAATTTTTTAATTGAAAATATTTTTTTTGGTTTTACGGGCGATTTATTTTCTTTTCGTATATATTTTTGACCTAACCTCAAAATTTGCTCATATAGATGTTCGCAATGATAAAAATCTTATTTTTTGAATGGTAGACCTTATAACTGTCATTCTTGTCAGAAAAAACCACTTTTTGTTGGCAACACTGACCTTAGGACTGATCTCCTCTATTCTATTGGTTTTCATAGAGGGATCATTTATAAGTGTTTGGATTTTTATTCGAAAAACGTTGCAATACTGAGACATTAAAATGTTTGCAATTGGGACGTTATTATCGAAAATTCCAGAAAAACTAGTTGTATGTAGAATAAATAACTTATTTTAATTCTCTATAAAAAAAAAGAAAATGGAAAAGTTGAAAATTGCACAATTATACGAAATTTTGCTTTTTAAGCATACAGTGTGATCTCAAGTTGTTGAAGGATCTGCGAGGTTTAAAAATGTCTTTTTTTTACATTTTTGTATCCAAATTAAGCACAGTTGTGGTACAATTTTCAACTTTTGTCTATTTTCTTGACCCTAGAAGTTGTTTTTAGTTTTTTATTATTTTTTTTTGTTGTGCAGTAATTTTTGCTGTTGTTTAAAACAAAACATTAAATGTGGTGACAATTCATTTAAAAAAAAGAGTGTAGTAGTTCAACATATAATTTAACTAATTTGTCGGGTAACTATATATATATATATACATATATATATATTTATATATATATGCGGTGGTTTTAGATTTTAAAGTATACGTAAAGTGGTGAGTTCTATGGACATATCTCTCTCTCTTTTTCTCTCGAAAGAATGTGATTTAACACATTCTTCTACTTAGAAAAAAAAAATTTTATAAGTGTTTATTGTTGTGAGAATGCTTAGCCGTATACAAAATTAAATGCACTGTTTAACCATAACCGTAAGTCTACTACGTACTGTCTGTTTACCTTTTTTTTTTTTTTCGAAAAAAAAAAATATAAAAAAAATATAAATAAAGTAGTGCTATTAGCAGCTTGTAAACATTGTTGATTTCTTTGTTTTATTTTGTCCATTTTAAACGTTTTCGTTAATCATTACAATAATAATTATTAATTGGTATATACAGAGGGAGAAAAATATTCAATAAATCAGACTTGGGAAGATTTAGTTCCCGGGGAATTTTTTTCGGGACTCTCTGGAACACTCGGACCGACAGAATTCTTATCGAAATAAGGAAACGTCAAATTCTGTTTTGTTGGGAATTGGAATAGGAAACTTTAATGACCTTGAGAAACTGACGTTGACAGATGACTGAGAAAACAACCAAAGCAAGTTCGACCCGCTTTGATTGGTAGGGGACAGAATTCTTAGGTTTGTTCCCGTAGCAAGTTCCTAACTGTTATGGACATATTGAGTTTGCGCAGTATCAAAGTTCAGGCTCTGCTGGAACGCTTTTTTGATACTGCGCAGACTCAATATGTCCATAACAGTTAGGAACTTGCTACGGGAACAAACCTCTTATCTATCTAGCAAAACATCAACAAAAAGATCGAGTAGGAAACTGTTATGATTTTGAGAAACTGACGTTGACAGATGACTGAGAAAACAACAAAAGCAAGTTCGACCCGCTTTGGTTGGTAGGGACTTTGGTTTACGAATTTTTATGTAGTAGAGATTGTTCAACCATCCCTTGCCGTTACGTCATACATTGTCCAGCGAATTATGACGTCATTAACGTATTTCCTATCTGAAGTCGACATAAATTTTATCTGTTATTTTTGACAGTTCAGTTGTATTATTTTGAAAACAATTCTTGACACATGTCATTGATTATAATTTTGAGGTTAAGTGTAAAATAACATTCAACTAATATAAGTCATACGTAAAACAGCAGAATACGTCATCGATTATGACGTAACGGCAAAGGATGGTTGAACGAACTGTAGTCATACCAATTTCAGTAATCGTGCTGCAGATCTCTGTATGTATGGGAATTTTGACAGACCGAAGTGTGGTACTAAAGTGGGATGAAAACAAATAAGATGCGAAATATGTTTTCCGCAAATCGCTATAAAATTTTTTGAAGAAAATGTTGAGATTTCCTTACAGTTCTATACAGGGTGTTCCTTAAGTAATTGTACATAGAATTACAGTACAATCTTCACTTCGATATATTGCGATTTAAATCAACTAGCCTTAATAAAATGTCGATATTAAGAGAGATACAGGGTGTTAAATGTGAAATTTTCTTAATATCAACAATTTATTAAGACTACTTGATTTAAATCGCAATGTTTTGGAGTGAAAATTGTACTGTATTCTTTGTACAATTTCTTAAGGACCACCCTGTATATGAGTATTCCTACTTTTCTCTTGATTTATTTAGCAGTAATTCTAATGAAGCAGTATTCACTGCCTCAACCAGATCTGGAAGAGTGTTCCAGAAATATAAAATTCATCATCACTTCGTCCACGAATGTTGGACTTTCCCTAGCCTTGAGAAACTGATTAACATTGTGATGATTAACAAAAATTTGGAAATGCCCTACTTACAATTTTAATGGATTTACGTCGGATAAAAAAATCAATATGAAGATTTAACGCCCGAAAGGTCGAAATAATGATTTAATCAATATTTATGTATTTCTTTCTGTTTCTAAATAGTCGCAAAAGTAATGTAGTTGTTAGGTAAACACATAAATGTATTAAATTAAATTGTACAATAAAGGTTATACTCTTTTCTAACGTAGTTGTTTCAATAGCTCCTTCAACTGCGCATGACTCAAGACTTTGCCAAATTTAGTAGTAACAACAATATTGAAATAAATATGTAAATATCAGAAATATAAAACTAAAAAAAAAACAAGAAAACCCAGGCCCAAACTCGGTTGATCAAAGTGTAACTATGTATAGAAATATCAGAAAATAAGAAATAAAAAACTAAAAAAAAACAACAAGAAAACCCAGGCCCAAACCCGGTTGATCAAAGTATAACTATGTATAGAAATATCAAAAATTAAGAAATAAAAAACTAAGAAAAAAACAAAAAAACCCAGCATCTAACCGAGCTTCGAACCTACGACCTCTGAGTTTTAAGCAGGGTTGCCAACTTTATTATAATAAAAATAGCATTGCTTGTGAAAATAATCGCCAGTAGTCATAGAGCGAGCAGAAAGCGCGCAGCAGGCAAAAATTTTGAAAATCGGCGATTTTTTTTTCGAATCGGCGATTTCTCTGAATGATAAAAATGACATATTTTAGTAATTTTGCACTTATCATGCGATTTATATTTTTATGAAAATTTTTCTTGGTACTTACGTATTTTGACCTGAAAAACACGAATTTCGTAATATAATCGTGAACATATCTCTAGTTTTCGAAATAATTGATGCCAAAGTTTGAAATTTCACCTTCTATGTATGGCAAGCTTTGGGCAAGTATTGTATCTTCTTAGATCCCAGAAAATATCAGAAAATAAGAAATAAAAAACTAAAAAAAAAACAAGAAAACCCATGCCCAAACCCGGTTGATCAAAGTGTAACTAACTATGTATGGCAAGTTTTGGGCAAGTATTGTATCTTCTTAGATCCCAGGACATATTACATACATTTACCACTGTTAATTATGATTTTTGTCTAAGAAAGGCATCATAAATATATTATTTTTCCGTAATTTTCCTATTATTTCATCAACTAGCCTACATAAACAACGGCCATTTTGATAACCTCTGTGCGAATATTGAGCGAATAAATGTGCCCAAACTAGCCGGAGGGAATAACGAATATCGCCCAAAAAATAGCCCTTAGCCGAATCATAAATAGAACCGCCTCTCATGAAAAATCATAGCCCAAATGGCGATTAATCGCCCGGGTTGGCAACCCTGGTTGTGAGCTCAATACCCTACCAACTCCGCTAATCGGCTCACTTTCAGTTACATCGAATAGAAGGTTAAAGGCTGCTTGGACGCATGCGCACCTCAACTACTAAATTTGACGTGGTGGGTGGACCGTGTTGTATGTTTACCCGCTCCTAGTAGAAGGGTCAAGTTTTATTGTATACAGGGTTCATAAAAAGTGATGAAAAGTTCAACTCACTAATAACCACATCCTGTGACGTGTGTAAAGTGGTAAAAGTGACAAAATTATTCAATTTGAACACGGAATAGGATTAGTTGAAATTAAATATTTGAAATAACAAATATTAAATGTATTTTCACACATATTAAGTAAACAATATCAATATACCTGGCGGTTTGCCCATCGAAAAACGGTTGTTCCCATCTCGCTTTGAAGTACATAGCACTGGCGACGATTACTTTGGTGGCTGGAGATGGAACTTCTGTTAGTATATCTGTGATTTTTCCGTAAGTTCTATCGGAAACCCAAGCGTTTACTAGTTGTGCCGCTTTTTTGGGATTTACACCAAAATCTACATTGAGAACTTCGTTTTGATAGAGATCTTCGGCTGTTTCTTTATAAAGTTTTCTAATAGGATAGTTGTTTTGGATGAAAACTGCAGATGCGAATGATATTTGCTGGCCCATCTGTAGACCTGCAGTGATTTCGATTTTTCGAATGATTCTTCCCAGTTCTTCGTGTACTCTTTCAGAATTATTCTCGATATCGATTCCTGTGGCTAGTCCTAACACCTCAGAAAGTTCCTGGAAAGTCCTCCCATTGGATCCCAATAATATTAAGGCCAAAGCTCCTAAAAGTTAAAGTGTGTATAGATATAGCGTTATCTAAGAGAAATTTTAGTATGAAATTTATTAAAAAATAACAATAATTCCTACCTGCAATGTTCAAAGGAGCGAACACTACATTATCCACATTCTTATTGTCTTGGTATGCTTTATTTACAGCTAAACTTAAATTAGAGATTCCTCTGGATATAACTAGATTTATATATTGCTCGTATTGTGTTTTATTTGCAAAGTTATTAAGAATCCCGAACTGTTTCATATATGGTTTATCTTCGTATTCGTCTGGAAAATGTATGTTGGTATCTGAATTATTTGTGCTTGAATCTACGTTAACCAGAATATAGGCAACCAGTATTGCCGATGTCAGTGTCTGTTTTGTATACATCTGAAATATTTTTTTGAATGTTATTAGTGATTTATAGTTGTTGAAATATATAATATTTATATAAGAAGTGAATAATTGGAGAATAACCCATACTAACTGATTTTTATCGTAAGTACCTAAAACTTTGAATGATTTTATTGCCATATCCTTAATCTTTGAATATTGCACCCCTGGAGCCTTAAAGTAAATCCAGAAGTGAATGAATAAATACCCTAAGAACTAATTTTAATATTAAACTCATTTTATTACATGAACAATTAAAAATTACAGTCGCAGTTGGTTGAAATCATAATAATAATTCCAATAACTACATCAAAACATCTACAAAAACCTAACCTCAGATTTTAAATTTTTAATAGATCAATAATATTTCAATTTCTGGCTTATTTTTAAAGTTTTTAAAAAATATTTTATTGTTATAGTCTTGTCTTGCGCCGCCCCTGGTACCTGTTTATGCGAATAGTCAAGCCTAGACAAAAAAATTTAAAACAAAAAACCAAGAGTGCTTTGGAGCTTTGGTCATCGGTACAGTTTGACTAATCAGCATAGCAACAAGTGCAGCTAATTCCTTTGTTGTAAGCGTGTCTGGACTAAACATTTTGTAAAAAAGTGATAATATTTAAATAAAAAGTGATAGAACTGACATTTTAATAGAATTGTGCGTTAATAGTGCGGTTATATATTATTTGATACTGGAAAATGAGTTGATATTCGGTAAGTTTGATATTTTTCATGTAATTAAATGTAGTTATACCTAACATGTCTACCATAATGGATATTAGTATTTCATGATAGTATGTACCTAAATTTGAAAGAAGTACTTATAAATACCTATTAGATCAATTCATATTATTCTATTAAACAGTTTTATAGACAAAATAATTCATTTGAACACTTGATATTTTTCAATTTTAATTGAAATTATGGTGTAGACATATTAGTTTTTCAAACCTAGACAGGTAGGTAGGTATATAATTTTTTGTAATTCAACCTATCTACCTAACATACGTAATTTGTAAATGGTTGCTTTAATTTTTTAACAAATTGATTTTCTTTGTATGCATTATTGATTTGGGTTATGTGAGGACATAATTTTAGCTACAACGTTATAAATATCCAATTATTCGAATTTTGAATTATTATGAAATGTGACGTTTTTTGTTTGATATTTCGTAGGAAGGTGTTCAGCCATTTTGTGTGTTTTTTAGTTAGTCTACTTCTACTGTAGGTGTCGCTACCAATCAACAATCATAATGGTGATTTGTTTTAAATTCTATTTTCTTAAATTGATTACTTTATATAGCTTTTCACGAAAATTCCTATTTTCACAAAATAGAAGTATTTGTAAACATAGGTATGTAGATATTCTTTTATTACTATTTTCGGTATGTATTATACCTATTCTTGAACTCTTTTTAGTTTTTATTGTGTAATAGAGTTGTTTTGATATTACAAATTTCACAATTACATTTTCTAAAAGTTCTATAGGCCTCAAAAAGTGGACGCATATATTATTGTGGTTGAATACCTACCAAATCTTATTATAAACAAAAGTCCATTCAAGGTCACTTATTGTATGTATTTACAAGGTGAAGGTTCTGGTGTGGTCGTATAGATAAGGTAATATATAAAATTGTAGCAGGAAATTCATAGTGTTAAATAATGATAACATGTTTGGTCATCTGTTTATCGTATCATATATTTTGTTTTTGCTTTTTCACATAAAATTTCAGAGCATAAACAACGTAGTACCTACGTTTGGCTGGTAAAATAATATTTGAGACTATTAATTTTTATTTTTAGGTACCTCAAAATTTACTGATTCCACACTACATTTTATTAATCGGAGATTTTTTAATACAGTGTGATTCATTTTGTTTGGAATCACCACTTTAAAATCCGCATTTCTCAACCGATTTTGATTTAAATTTTTTTGTTAGATTCAGTATCAAAAACAGTATTTTGGCACAAATTTTCATTGCTTGATTACCATTTTCAAGGCCCTCTATGTTAATTTTTCTCTGCCAAAAAAGACAAAACTGACAAAAGTACATTGGGCATTTTTTTCTCAAATATAAATATACCACTGGATTCAGAATCATCACAAATGTAAACTAACAAAATTTTATGAAAAAATTTTTATTAACGACAAAGTTATTACTACATGAATTTAGAAAAAGTGGTATTTTCATTAATATTTTACGTAGAATGTAGACACATTTTTGAAATGGCAACATGGTAAATAATGGTTGATAATGTGATACTCTTCCGTATTCCATATCCGAAATTTGCTGACAATCAATACGAGGGTCGAAAAAATTGAAAAATAGTTATTTTCAAAAAAACTACAACATTCTTTTTATTACTGTGATGCCATATATCGATGTCCCGCGTTCAAATTTCACAGGGATGTTGATAATGTGATAGTCTTTCGTATTCCATATCCAAAATTTGCTGACAATTGATACGAGGGTCGAAAAAATTGGAAAATAGTTATTTTCAAAAAAACTACAACATTCTTTTTATTACTGTTAAGTCATATATCGATGTCCCGCGTTCAAATTTCACAGGGAGGTTGATAATGTGATAGTCTTTCGTATTCCATACCCAAAATTTGCTGACAATCGATACGAGGGTCGAAAAAAATGAAAAATAGTTATTTTCAAAAAAACTACAACATTCTTTTTATTACTGTTAAGTCATATATCGATGTCCCGCGTTCAAATTCCACAGGGAGGTTGATAATGTGATAGTCTTTCGAATTCCATACCCAAAATTTGCTGACAATCGATACGAGGGTCGAAAAAATTGAAAAATAGTTATTTTCAAAAAAACTACAACATTCTTTTTATTACTGTAAAGCCATATATCGATGTCCCGCGTTCAAATTTCACAGGAAGGTTGATAATGTGATAGTCTTTCGTATTCCATATTATGCGGAATTTGCTGACAATCGATACGATGGTCGAAAAAATTGAAAAATAGTTATTTTCAAAAAAACTACAACATTCTTTTTATTACTGCGATGCCATATATCGATGTTCCGCGTTGAAATTCCACAGGGAGGTTGATAAGGTGATAGTCTTTCGTATTCCATATCCAAAATTTGCTGACAATCGATACGATGGTCGAAAAAATTGAAAAATAGTTATTTTCAAAAAAACTACAACATTCTTTTTATTACTGCGATGCCATATATCGATGTCCCGCGTTGAAATTCCACAGGGAGGTTGATAAGGTGATAGTCTTTCGTATTCCATATCCAAAATTTGCTGACAATCAATACGAGGGTCGGAAAAATTGAAAAATAGTTATTTTCAATAAACTACAACATTCTTTTTATTACTGTGATGCCATATATCGATGTCCCGCGTTGAAATTTCACAGAGAGGTTGATAATGTGATAGTCTTCCGTACTCCATATGCGAAATTTGCTGACAATCGACTGACACAGTCCGCTTTTGTATAAAATCATTTTTTCGCCTCCTCATAACTCGACTAATATGATAGATAGAACATTCTAGTCTTCGGCAATCGATTCAGGGGAGAATTTTACATATACCAGTGAATTTCCAGTGCATGATTCCAAGCAATAAAGAAGTTAGCAGAAACCAGTTTATATAAAATATTTCCATACCTACCCCTTGCTTCAAAAT
>CAJUYG010001953.1:0-27937 GCA_910591675.1 Galerucella calmariensis
TAATTGATGCAAAAGGTATTTCTGATCGTCCTGCAAAATTCACTTCTTCAGGCCCTATGGGGAATAGCACAATAGACTTAGTTTGGGTTAACAGCTCGCATTTGTCTTTTATTAATGACGAGTTTGCTCCACCAGCATTTCCAGGAGGCGCAGAGTTTTTGAATCATTGTGATACCGGTTTCGTCCATATTGAATATTTCTCCAGGACCAATTTTCAACTTTGTCACATAAAAAAAAACTTGGCAACATTTTGTTCATTAAAACAAAAAGTATAATCCTAACCATAATATTAAACTGAAGGTTCAAAGTGTTCACCGTTAACGTTAACATCAATGCAATGCTGTAAGAGGGGGCCCAACTGATTGGCCAGCTCGGTCACCCGCTTTAACAAAAGTATATTTATTTTTTTCGGGTCTTGTAAGGAATAAGTTTATGAAATCCCCCGGCTATTAGAGATGGCATGAAAGAGATAATTAGTGCGGCATTTCGATCTGCTAACGTTGATATGCTGAGAAATGTTAGTCAATCATTTGAACTATCCTGCTGCATTGCATTGATGTTAACGGTGAACATTTTGAACCTTCAGATTAATACTACGGTTGGGATTATATTTTGGTGGCTAGTTTTGTTTAGAATAAATTGCTCAATAAAATTTATTATTAATAAGGAATTTTTGTTACATACAACGTTTAATGCTTTCACATAATAGGTCAGTAATTATATTTTACAATAAATTTTACAAAATAACTGTGTTTTTATAAACTTTGGGTATAGGGAATGCTTGACAACAATTAAAGTTACATAATCGAAGACTCTCCTTTTGCTAGAAAGTACAGGGTGTTCCAGTTGAAAGAAGAAAGAAAATGACAGGTTCGAGTTTCCGTTCACCCTGTATATAAGAAAGAAAGAAAGATATAAGAAAGATAACCCATATACCAAAGTTTGTCGTAAGATTGGTACAGGGTGCAGGGTGTATATTTATACAAATATACGAACTAGTGAAAAGTGGGAAATGCAGCAAAGTTAAAGAGAGCGCTCTAAAGGTTTTACTAGCTCTCGGAAAGTTTTATTTCCATCATCAAGGAAACTACGAAAATTATATGGTATAATTGACAATTTGTAAAACTTCATTCTACTTAAAACTTTGATGAGAATGGATAACAAGATGTACAAAAAATAAATTGAATGACACATATTTAATGATTGACACACTAAAATAAAACTGTTGAAATATAAAAATTATCAATTCACATGACTAAAAACTATTGAAATCTTTATCACTTCCAAATGGTTAGTGAAGTCATAATTTTTACTCCGTGAAATTTGGCCTACGCTGCCTGGGTTAAATCTTCTCAGGGAAATCGCAAACAAGCAGTGGAAGGAAAAGGAAGTTGTCAATGTTGAAACACCACTTACGATTTAGAAGATTGTGAGATGGCTGGTTCCAATAAAAAGAAATTGGAATTCACACTTTTAACGAATAGTTACTTTATAGGAGATAGGATAGATAAATCGGATAATAAAACGAAAATGGACCACTCCACCTTTCTTTTTGCCACTTAGTTAACCGCAGATGTTGTTTCTGAGGACTTGGAGATGTAGTGGCAAAAAAAGTAGGACAATAATCACAAGTTATCCCAGTAGCTCATAACAAAAGCTAGGATGATTATACCTAGAGGGGCTGAAATTATTCACAGAACTTTGGATATTTGTGTGACTATTGGAAAATACACTGACACGTCAGTCATTGTCTGTCATTCTGATGTGGATATGATTGAAATAATATAATATGAATATGTTTTTTTTCCTGCGGGCGTAGAAAAAATATAGTAAGCTCCTACTCTAAAAATCATCATGAGAAAACTCGTGACCAAAGTAACGTTTTCAACACTTGTTACTAAATATACTATTAATCGCTCCTTTCCAAAACAAAATCCGTCCAATGTTCTCATTTTCAAAGTATTGTTTGTCATTTCAAGTACTGAGATCCGACCAAAAACTTTTTGTGATCTAACAAACGATACAGATGCGATATATGAAATTTGTAAAAAAAACAAACTTCTACGAGACCGTTTCCTCTTTATTGGCCGCACATCAATTTCGATAACTACTTGGAAGTTTTAGAAGCTTCCAGTTTCAATGAAAAAGAAAATAAAGCTAACATTGAAGCGTAGCGTCGCTGCAGAAAAAATGTTGTTTACTCTTCGTTCTTTATGTATTCATGTATTTATTCTCCCGATTTTGTCGATGAACACAAACATACCCTTTTCGTAAAAGGACGGGAAGGAGAAGGTAGTTGAGTTATTACTTTTAACCACCTCATTACATTCGGCTAATATACACTATGGAAAACTGTTAATACATCCACTCAAGGTTAGAGCCACAAATTAAGTCATTTTCTGATTGTCACTACTTACCCATCTTCACTTACGGTTTTGGATCAAAAAATTGGTTCATTTACAAGATGCAACGATCGCTTTGCAGATAATTACACGAAACTATACCTAATTATTCAATTTCTACCTTTCTCCTGAGACTCTGACGGCGTATCGACATCTCTTTTGAAAATCTCATGAGATCCCAAACAATTTTTCCTATTCCTGGAGGTCAATGTATTCATCGGTAATATACGTCATTATAACACTGAAAATAGTGTCAAATTGTACCCGTTACATGACAGTAAAGTTGTAGATAAAAATTAAAACCATACTTTGTTTCCTTGCTTGCAATCATAATGCCTTTCTTCTTAAGTGTTTTGCTTGCGCCACCAGGTAAAGTAACAAATATTTTGTTTGGAGTTTTAATAGACGTTGATTACACTAGGAAACAATGCAATACTTGGAGTCCAAAGCTTTTTTTCGACTTCATTCATTTTTAAGGCTTTTATTAAACAAATTAGGTCACAAGAACTCAGACCGTGATACACGAATAAGAACGTAAACAAATGACGTCACACCATGGGGCAGCCATCTTTATGACGTAAAGCGCGTTTTGGCGGACTTTCAAATTTTATGATTTTTAAAGCCGTTTTAAAAGAAAAGTTTATATTTTTTTAAAAAAATAGGCATGCAAGGTGTTAGGAGACCTGATAAAGCGTCAATTCCCACCAATAGCAAAATTTATGCTTGTACCCTATCATAGGGGAATACCCAATTCGGTCACATGTCCGCTTCATCCATCAAATGGAATAGTTTTTACCAGCTTTCTCCAAACTAATTTCCAGGAATTACTTGAAGACATGCCACTGAATATCAGACAAAATATGTAAATCATGTACGATGGTGATGCGGTACATTTTTTTTAGATTTATAGGTCTCCTTGATCTCCAGAATTGAATCCATGTGTTTTCTGGCTATACGGTAACCTTGAGTAATTGGTTTAGAAAGCAACGATACTTGATATTGATTTAATAATTAATGAAGAATTAAATTATGACATTCTAGATTTTTTCTCTAAATAAGATATTTTTTCCATAAAACTCAATTTCGGAACAAGAGTTGATATTGAATCAAGATAAAGATTGATATTTTCCACACCCTGTATATGATGAATTTTTGATTATCTGATGGAATAAATTAGTAACAAACATAAATTAGTCAATCAGTTTCACAAAGTACATTATTTGCGTTGTCTGCGGCTCTGAAAATTCCAATTGATTTTTTCAATAGCTTGGATCAATTTCTTTTGTCTTCCTATCATTCATCTAAACTATATGACTCAAAGGCTGGTGATCGATAAAAGTCTCAAGTTGTTTTGTGATTGAGAAAGTAATTTCAATCCATAAAGCTTGGAGCAAGCAGCCATTCCCAGATACCCAGCGGTAACTCAACGATATAATAGCTCTACAGAACATATCCCGGAGTCCATTAATCGTTATTATGTCAATTGCAGAAATTTCCAGAATTAGCTTAATATTTCCATGCCGTTTCAAGTTATTTGTAGGATTGACTTCGTTTCTATAACTATTGTAGCGATAAAATAGAGTTACAAACTAATTAGTCGCAAATTGAACTTGACACTGTGAAACTTCACATCGCGGATGTATGATTTCATCAAAAGGATAGTGATACATTGTAGAAAGTAGCTTGGTACACGTTGGTGAATGTTATGATACTTATACAGTAAATCAGCTAATTGCTTTTCATTCTTGACGACATCTACATATATGAGCGTGATAACGTCATCAATGAATTTCTTAACACTTCGTATCTCGGAAACTAGCAATATTTGCGTGAGGCATGTTGAGCAGAATCATCATATTTTAAGGTCTAGAATCTACAGTTCAGAGATTGGACATTCTTAAAGAATCACCCTGTATTTGAGGTTAAGTGTAAAATAATATTCAACCAATATAAGACAAACGTGAAACAGGAGAATACGTCACCGATTATGACGTAACGGCAAAGGATGGCTGAACAAACTCTATGCATTATTTAATTTTTTTTATGTTATAAAACTCTCAACATGAAATTACTACGTCAAAGGCTGTACTTTTTTTGTTTGAAATTAATATCAAGGACGAAACGTTTGTTGTTGGTTGGGATGGCATTTTTCCATATTAGAACATCCATTTTTAGAACAAAGGAAACATTTGATTACGAATCTCCAAAACAGCGGTGCATTATTATAAATAGCTCTCAATCTAACCCGAATATTTACAGAATAGTTTCAGTTTACAGCAACTGAGCAGTTGAGGCGGTGCTTTATATGCGAGAACAGGTAATTAACGATTGTAGAGTATGAAGTACATAATGTATCCTTGTTAACTATTGTATCATTATTCTTGTGCTTGTGTGTTTGACAAAAGTTTTGGCATTCATTATTCCGTTCACTAAAACACTGAATAGAGATTAATTTGTCTTCTGGAAACATTGTTCGGGATTCTAAGGCCGGAAAACTTTTTATCGTCCTCAACTCCCTGTTCAACTTTCTTTGCCTTATACAGTAAGATTTTAGTATGGAAATAGTCAATTATAATAATAAGCTTTGACCTGCCTTTCACTCACCTCTTACTTATTGGTTTTTTCATATTACAATTTTCATTTTGTTATGATTTTAAAAATTTTTTTTCACAAATTTTAATGTGTAATATAGTCGTACCCCGAAGAAAAGTTTTATTAAATATTTTTTCGGAAAATCAACACAAGGATGTACAAACTCTGTTGTTCGACTAATATTTATGAGTGATTCAACAATATTATCCTCCGCAGCAACTTTCTCAAAATTCATTTGGAATAATGTTTCTAATAATGAGATAATTTAGCTTTGAAACAAAAACAACAAATTCAATCAATGCATTAAACCAAGGCTCATAAATGTAATATGAAGATCAAATAATAAAGTATTATACTAACAGTTTCTCACCTTTCTGAATCCTTCGGAAAACGGTGAAATTTTCCATCACAATTATAATATTTATTGTTACATACACGAACTACACACACACTACCCGTTTTCTTCTTTTTAATGGTATCCATTGCAACAAAAATGCTTATAAACTATAAAAACAATACCGAAAACCCGTGAAAATATAAGCTGTGATAATAGTATATTATTAAACGAGCAATTTATGATAGCCATAATTCACGATGGGTGACGTTTGCGTCACGAGCCGCAGGCGAGGGGCGCAAGTCACCCAAGTGAATTATGGCCATAAATTGAGAGTAGAAAACTATACTTTGCCCACGACGCTTAATTTATTTATCAATAAATAAAAGTCAGTAGCGATTTGGCATATTACTAACCTCAAAATGTTGTGGCAGCTACTTCAAATAATTTGACATATATAGAGATGGGCGATACTGTAGAAAGTATCAATACAACGTACCGTTATAAATATATTGTTTTGAAATATTTAATATTAGAAAATATCGTTATGAAAAGTATCAATACTAAAAATTACAATATTTTATAGATACGATATATGTCAGAAACAAATTTCCTGAACAAAATACACAGATTGGATAGTTTATTTCATATTGTACCCCCATCTCTAGTCGGGAATTATGAACCATAATACACTACAGTGTATTATGAACCATAATTCACGACAGTTGATATATGGGTACTATATACCTTTAGTTAGGAGGAAAAATATTGACTTATTATTAGGTGGTCGTGGACAAATAATTTTATTCGCAAATCCACCGCTGGCACTTTGGTTGGATTGTAGCACAGCACTGGCCGCCGGATGAGTTACTCATTCGAACGACGTTGAAGGTCACAGAGAGCTCGGCAGTGTAACGTCACGAGATAACATACTGGTTCGTTCCTATACTGTGCTTCCACTACACAGCAACATGCAATAATACTAATCTGGGACCTCTCGATATTGATAACACGCGTTCTGACGTGTTAAGGGCTCCTGATGACACATTGCAATAATGTGTGCGTCTCTACTTGAAATAATTTAATAGATATTTGTATAACACGTGCAATACTGTACCTCTACTCAACAACTAACAAATGTTATCAAGTAATGGAAAACCTTTCGTAACAATTATATACTTCCCTAAAAGCTCGTTACCCTTATCCAGTTATACTTCTCCCTTATTTTCAATTCTGCTGTGGTAAAGAAAAAAAAAATCCTGAAGAACTTCATAAAACGAGTCTGGCAAGCAAGTATATCCTTTAAAATGGGCTATTCAATTTTGCAGTGATGAGCAAACTCGACTTTTGTTTTTCGCGACCTTAGATTTCTTCGCTTGAATGAGATTCCATGAATAGTCACCATAGAAAACTTGAAAGTCGTTCTAACTTATGAATGCCTTATTAACCATTAAGCCGTCATTTTCCTTAGACGTTTTTTGTCCAGTAAAATAGTTCCGAAAATAGCATGATAGTTTGCCAGATTAAGAATTAGTCTTCAATGAAATGTTCCAGAATTGAAATGTTTTCTGTTCAAATATTATAATTTGTAGTTTCGCAGTTTTGCAATTTTTTTTACAACAAATTTAACAACACAACGGTTGAAATCAAATGTTGAAAGCAAATGCAATGTTTCCTTTAATTAACTAATCTTCTATTTCATCTACAGTCCAGCTTGTCTTGGAGGCTTGTTCATGATTTCTGGGTGATATGGTGCGTTATCTAATACGATGAAAGATGGTTCACTAATTTTTGGCAGTAATTTTTCTTTCAACCATTTAGTGGACATCTCTGTGTTCATATCGTCAAGATAGTCTGCTGATTTGGATTCAGTAGAAAATATTAAGTCTGCTCCAATAACAAAGCCGCTACCACCTGCATGTGAAATAATATGTCTTTTTCCTCCATCCCCCGTATGTTTTATAGATTTTATATCATCATCCTGCCATATTTTGGTTGTTGCCACTTTAGAAAATATTCATGTTTCATCTCAAAACTATACTGTTTTCAAAATTGAATACTCTTGTGAACTACATTACTTCTTTCACATAAATATTTCCTGTTATTTTCCATTTCATATTTGAAACCTATCTCTTTTAACACTTTTCAGATACTTGTTCTGTCGATGTAAAATATCTGTTTCTCTCTCAATTTTACCATCAAAGTATTTAAACTGACATGCTCCTTTTCACCACGCATTTCACACACAATATTACGAATATTAAATCTCATTCCGTTGAGCATATCCGAAGCTTTCAATATTTTGCAAGCTATTCAAGGGATTGTTTGCAGTTCCAGACTGTTTTAGACTGTTCACCTCATAGCCTTCAAAGTAGCCTGGATATAAAACACAATAAATTGAGGCATTCTTTGGTGAAAATTCATTGCCAATAGTACCGCTTAAAAGGGGAATGGGCCGAGGGACCTACATTTCTTTTCATAGTACTTCGTTTATCTTGACCCAACAGTATGATAAGTGAGGGCACCTCTCCTAATTAGAGCGATTTCATATCGAGTTATCATATATTTCTATCATATTGACAGCACGATCTCGGGTAAGGGACCCTGAAACCGCTATAAACCATAGTCGTACATTATTATATCTCAATTCACCGAAACCGAATAAATATGGACAATAAGTAGGATATTTAAACGTGGGAACCCAAAACCTACTTAAACATAAAAATTACACTCACATACTACCTACCTATAGTAGAAAATAGTACTCTCATAGGCTCCGCCCAATGGCATCTTGCGCCTTGTTTGGATGACAACTCACTCGATTTAATTTGCAAGTACATAATTTCTAGTACAAATAGAAGCTGTTTTCACTCAATGGTTTATTTTGCAAGTGTATATGATGGATATTTATCTGATTTATCGTTTATGTATCGGTGATTTATGAATAAAGTTTGTGGAATCATCTATCCGCGTATATTTCAATTTAAAATGACGACAACAAGTTTTAAGAGAAAAAAACTATAATACTGAATGTCCAATATTAACTTGTGCATCAACGTCCTTCAAGTAATGTTTCTTTACTGATGTGCTTCGAAAATCACTATACCACTGCAAACTCAATTCTATTAAACTTATATGGGAGAAAGTGAAAGGTGACGTAGCACGAAACATAAAACTTATAAATTGGAAGACCCACATCGACTACTGCAAAACTCTTTGTCAAATGTTTCTGCAAAAAAAGTAGCTGTGAGTCATACGCATAAAGAAGAAGAAAATATGTGGCAACTGGATAGTATCATGGATGGAACCGTTGAATCTAAAATAATTTAAGTTGGAGTTAAATATTTGGCAGATTCTGATTGAATGGAATTTTGATTGGGTACATCATCTGCAATTTTTCAACAAATCAGCTCTTTTTGGGGCTACAAATGATTCTCATATGTGGAACTTAATATTTGAATTGAACAGTCTAGGATCTTATTTTTACCCAACACACTGCACTGTCACGGAAAATTCACCACTTCTAAATATAATTGATTGGTAGTGGTATTGTTCTCGCTACCTGCGGTTCACTATCCAGAATCATAAGAATCTAGCGGAAGCTACTAACTGAACACTAATTTACATGAAGAAGCTCTTACAATTCTCTTCAATTCTTTGGATCACCCTGAAGGGTCTCAGACACGTTTTTGAATTTATGATGAGCTTTTCAGCTATCAATATAATAAAAATACACTATATTTCATGCTTGTTGAAAGCGACTTGTAGCCTTGCTGTCACCCATGTTAACGAGGGATATTCACAAAATACGGAAATAAATAATAATTGGACGAAATTAAGACTCAACAAACTTCATCTTCCATTTTGTGCCGCGATTAGAGCATCGCTTGGCTGGATTTGCGAATTACTCAATTTTCCAGTAAATCAGGCTGTTTAATGATACAAATATCAAGTGCTGTTGACAGAAGTCGTTGATTAGAAGCTATTCATCCATCAGTTCTATATAGGTATAGGACTCAATATTACAGGCTAGTGCGGTTAAATCAAAGGTACATGCTTTAATAATAGAGGATAATTGAACAAATTAAAATGATATTCAGAAAAATCACGAGAGCCGGAGGTGTTTGAACCTAAGTAGCATTCAACGTACAAATCATAATTACCAGTATATCCATAATATTCAGGGCATTTTCAAAGGATATACCTGTGACATCCATGGAATATTTCTATTACCAAGTTATATGTGCTCCAACAGATTCGAACTATTCTGAATACTATACGTTTACGGAGCTTGTAGAGCTTTAAAGCGTCTGACGAAAGTTTTGATCCATGGAAAGTGTCTGACACTTATGATACTACTTCATAATATTATTCTACAAAGCATATATGGAAATCAGACATACAAATTTAAGTGGAGTAACTCAGTAACTTAGGCCACAAACACACAGGTATTCAAAGCACAGGAGATGCTACTGAAAATTAGTTATGTTTTATCGCTCTTGGATCTTGGACTATCATGGTTACTGCAGAAACTTGCCATGCTGCCTGCCAACCCTGGTCACGTGTCTCATCGGTTGAAATTTTAGGTAAAGTAGTGTGCAAGCAAAGCATGTTGTTAGTTTGTGTGTTGTGAAGTACTGAGATAGTGATAAGTGAACTATTATTTCAAATTATCAGGATTATCAAGTTTAATCTTGATCGTTTATGTTAATTTTTAAATAGCCACTTATTTGTTTTCATGTGATGTCGTATATTTGTATTGTCTCCAGGGTTATAATGTTATCTTTACAAATAAAAGGCAGGTTTTCATATAAAAGTTGGGGAAAGGGTTAATGATATTGGTTGAATAATTGGGTCTAATGTGAACAGTAATCCATTTACAAGTGCGGTAGTGGTTTCACACTGAAGGTAATGGAGTAGATGGACGTCATGTTATTTGATTTTATATATACTATACTTCTTAAATTGCTTCATAAACATTTTTCAACTTTGGTTGGAAATAACAATTTCTGTCGATTCCTCACCACCACTTCCATAGAAAATATTTTAGATCCAAAATATATAGTTATATAAATCTTCTAATCACACCCCGTCTTTACTTAGTAATATACTTAGTGTGAAGTGAATATATTTAAAATTAACGATGTTAGCCACTGCCTTAAAAAAATTGAAAATATTTGTTTAACACTGTTTTGTAACAAATCTGGATAAGTGTCAACGATTATGATTTAATATAAATCCCAAAAGGGAACATCCGTGCAACTTTTATAAAGTTTTGGAAGTTTTCCAGAAACGATAGTCATTTATTTAATATGTCAACATATCCACCGATATCTATATAACGTAGAACGATTAATCTTTGGTGTTACTTGGCACAAAATAACTTCATTAATTTTATGTGATCAGCTTTACATTATATAGAAGCACAACTATGTATTTGGTTGTTGAACATAATTTAATAGCTAGCCACTTTTCTTTTCATACAGGGTTAGCCATAACCATTGGGAAAAAGGCTGAGGGCAGATTGCTCAGACCAAAATATGTCGATAAAACCAAATAGGTCTCAATAAAATATTGTTGTGAAAAAAAGATAAAGGGCGTAAGTTGAATAATATATTCGTTTTGTTTATGCTAATGATTTCACTGTATATTTATCAATTGTTATCAAAATGGACACAGAGTGTTATAACTTTATTAAGAAAATATTCTTTCTGATGTTGAAATCCTCTGGTAACTTGTTTTGACGAAGCTTTTCAACGATTTTGATTAGGAAATATGATATAAACATTATTTGTACGTAAAATTGGTACTTTTGTTTAAACACCATATGTTCATCCGTTTTCGATAAAAACACAATTGAACATTTCAGATTATAGAAGGGGACTTTGAATATTATTCCATTGTCGAAGAGTGTACTCTGGCCTGTCAGATAATTGTTGCTGAATAATTTTTGCTGCGAGTTTATCGTCAAATGCTGAATTTTTTTCAATAATTTTACAAATCTAGAGGCGCACAAGCACATGTTTGCGGTTTTCTGCAGAAAGAAGGTACGAATTATTATATCCAGGGATCAAGCAACCAAATTAAGAAACTTTCTCGAATCTATTTGATCGTTTGGATGAAACCGGGTCATTTCAAATAAATATCAAGGTAGTGGTCCGGAACAAATCACACCTAATTAATTAGATGAAATTTTGGATTAGATAAAAATCCTACAGTAAGTTAACGTCATTTGTCAGCAGCCACAGGAGTAAGTATTATTATAATTCTAAAGGAAGAAGAGTTTAACCTTTATCACTCCACATTTGTTAAAAATTTGCTTCCAAGAGACGGTTACAGTTCTGCCTACTAGCGACTTACCAGACAAGGGTTGTATAATTGGCGAAACAACCATTATCTATTGGGAACAATAAAATCCGCATGAACTGTAAGAAAGACATAAGATTGAATTGAATATTTGGTGTGGTATTATAGGCGACCATAATCGCATCCTGTCATTCGCAAAGCTACTGGTCTCAGCTGGAGGACATCATGAACATTTGCAATGAAGTGTTCTACTTCCATGTTCATGTTCATAACAATGTTGTTGCTTCTATTGGAATGATGAAGACATCAAACAACTCATTAACGATAAAAATTATCACACATGTTTTTAAGGAACTTTTCGTCTTAGAATTTGGAGACGTATCGCCTACAACAAATATTTGAGATTACTTTGGAAACACCCTGTAGTTAATGACGTTTCCTCCAACCTCATCGAACACATTTTCTTGGATCTTCTCATCAAATATGCAAAACATATACTTGAATTACTTCTCTGGAGATATGAAGTTCTCAAATTTGTTGAAAAAACTTCGCCTCGTCAGACACGTTTGCATAAATTTCTTATTACGACTAGTTTTATTTTCCAGCTTTGCTTTCTAGACGCCAAATGTTATGAAAAGCGTGATTTGAATGATAATTCATGTGTGAGTTATGTCATTGCGATGTCATTCATTCCACAAGGAAAGTTTGAACATGCAAATGTGCAGTTAATTTCTTCTTATTTCTACGCTTTTATTCCATGCGATATCATTGGGGGCTTTTATAATGAAACATATCCACTACAAAAACAGCAGCTCAAAATCTTGTTGAACCTGCCCACTCTACCAATATCACAGTTTAAGTAGTTGCAGGCCTAGTGCGTGAATATACTCACAAACTAGCCAACGAGTTACTGTACCATATTGAAAGTGCAGCAGCAAAAATATTGTTGACAATGATTTGGCGGAATTAACGTTCTCCAGTATTGGCTCTGGCCAGGCAATGTCAACTAAACAAACATCTTTATAGCTTTCAGTATTTGTCTTGGTCTACTTTCTTATCGATATTGCGACGACACGGAAATGTTTTAGTTCAATTAATGGTATTCGACTATCATATCTTTACCATCAAATCCAAATGTATTTCTTCTATCTTCATTAACTTTTTCTTCTTGTTTATATAAACTGGTCTCTAGCTCAGCTGTTGAATGAAAAAACCGTTGTTGCGTTGAACCTTTGAAGGAACCCCTTGAAATAAATAATTTTCAACAGTCCTCCAAAATGTATACTTGCAGAATATCATTTCAACCAAAAATTTTTAAAGCCGTTAAAAACTGATTTTTAAGAGGCTTTTAAATTTTAAGGGATAAGTTACAAGAATAGACCTCTTAGCCTGTTGAAATTGCGAGCTTTTACAAGGTGGGACTTCCCTACAACAAAATTTCCTTAGCCCACCCTTAAAAGAATTGAGTTATTATTTTCATTTCTGAAGTTTCAGTGAAGCTATAAACTTGAAATTTTGTATTTTCTGTGCATTGCCTGCATTTATTATAAATTATATTACATTTTACATTTTCACTGTTTGCCACTCAAAAATATGAATTATGGTTTTTATTTTTTGCTCCGCAGCATTCAAGTTGAATTTCATTTTTCATAAAACTTTATCTCGAACAAAAGTTTAGATATAAAATAAAGTTATGGTTGCTAATTTCACCTCCGTATATTGTATGTATGTATGTGTGAGTTTTGGGGTGACATTCACTGAGACTTAAAAGATCTATTGTGCACCCTTACTTCTACTCAGTTTCTGAGGAGAGTCTCAGAAACTAGTAGTTCCTTTAGTCCTATTTCCCGGAGGAATTTGAGGATGTCTGCCAGACTTCAACTGTGGCAAATGTTCCTTTTCTATCCAGTAATCTCCTAGGTGCAGTGCAGTGTGTTGTGCAGTTGGAAAATATGTGGATGGAGGTGTCTTCTTCCATTCCACAAAATCAGCATTCTTCTTCCTCCACTATTTTGAGCTTTTTCAGATGCCCATTCAGGCGACAATGTCCCGTTTGGATCCCTGTTAAAACTCTTTGCGCAGTTTTACTTTGACTTATGCATTCTTTTGATCTCAACAGGTTGTAGTCACCCAGAAGAGTCTTTGATTATTTAAGCCCTACTAGATCTTTCCAATGGTCAGATCTTCTTTTTTTCTCAGCTTTACTTATTTCTTCCAATATTACATTGGGGCTGACTCCGCAAAAGGGTTCAGGCTCCCAGAAAGGTATTTCAGTCCCCCTCTTCGCTAGTTCATCTGCTGTTTCATTTTCTTCTATTCCAGTGTGTCCTGGAATCCATAGTAAGGTGACTATGTTGTTCTCGCCGAGTTCATTGAGTTTGTCTAGGCATTCCCACACCATTTTGGAACTGATTACACAATAGCTCAGTGCCTTAATCCGACATTATGATAATCCTTTGTCTTCTGTATCCTTTATCAATATTGAACTGGGCGCACTTTGTTATGGCGTGGATTTCCGTTTGAAAGATACTTGGGGTTTTTTCCAAGCTTCCAGAGTGTTTGGTTCCTGGCCCGAACACTCCTATCCCAGTTCCTTCTATTGCTTTTGAGCCGTCTGTGTACCATTGAATGGCATTCTTTCCAAGTCTGGTAATTGTATTTGGATCCCATTCCTTCTAGTTGCTCATTTCCGTAACGAATTTCTTTGAAACGTTATACTTTTTCATCATACCGTCTTGTGGCATGTCCCAGGTTGTTTGATTTCTAAGAAGTGAGGAGGTGGTTTTTTTTTTCAATGATTCCCTCTCTACTAAGTCTGTATCTTGTTCTTGCTGCAACATTTTCCACCACCATATGTAGAGGGGTGAGGTTGAGAATCACTTCCATGGCTGCCGTTGGGCATGTTCTCATTGCTCCTGTAATGCATATACAGGCTAGTCTTTGAATTTTGGAGAGGTTTTCTCTCGTCGTCAATAGGCTAGTTCTACTACTCCACGCAATGGATCCATAAGTGATGATTGGTCTCACTATGGCAGAGTACATCCAGCTCAGGATTTTTGGGTTACAGCCACAGTTTCTTCCTGCCAGATTCCTGCACACCATTATAGCAATTTTTGCCTTTATGTAATCTCCTTTTCGTGTTTGTTTCACAGGAGTTTACTGTCTAGAGTTAAACCTAGATACTTGACTTCTTGTCTCCATTCAATCTCGTTCCCATCAAGTTTTATGGTTTTGAGGTTGAGTTTTATTTTCTTAGTGAAGCTATCAGGATGGTTTTAGTGGGGTTGATGCTAAGTCCAACTTGCCTACACCAGCTATTTGTATAGTTCAGATCCTTTCGTACAATATTGCAAAGGGTGTTTTCGAATTTCCCTCTGGCTGTTATGACAATATCGTCGGCATATCCTTGGCAGGATATTCCAAGATCCGTCAAAATACAAATGAGTTAGTCAACCGTCAGACTCCACATTAATCCGTTTATTGTAACTGGAATAGTGATTAGTCCTTTACGAGTGCACGGAAATTTAAGAGAAAAAATGAAATCTCAATTTCAGTCACCACCTTTTAAGAGTGATATCTCGGAAAGGGGTTGGCCAAGGAAATTTTGTTATAAGAAAGACCCATCTTAATTCCATACAAGCTGTCACCTTCTGAATTTTGTCGCATGGATTTAGAAACACCCTGTATATTTTATAATATATAATATACACAATTAATGTATCTATCTATCAATCTATCTATTTAATTGGTGTCGAGTGAAAATCATTTAAATCAAATTTCAAACACGGTAATAAGCTGACATTTTCCAAAAATTAATTATTTTGAAAAACCAATTTCCTTTATTTGTTCGTTTCAATACATAAATTAACACTAAATCATGATTCGTATAAAATAAAAGTAGCCCGGTTTTGACAACTCGATTGAAATATTACCATTAGTTTATGTTCCCGTCGGCCATTTTATCAGTATCGTGAATTAGACAAAACAATGGTATACTGAAACGACTAGACAATATATATACACCAAACAATGTATGATATTTTGATTGAAATCGCCGTTGAACCACTCAACCAGTTTATTTATTATCTATTTATTAAGTTATTGTGGGTCGTTTGTTTCCAATATTTACGGTCAATTTATCGTGATAGCTTAATGGAAATTGGACTTACATGGCTGTTATTTATGTTGCTCTTCAATAAGTTCTGAATTAAGACCTAGTAGAGCAAAATATATTGATTTGCTTCTTCTTGAGCAGTTTCTTTTTGTTTTCTTTTAATTTTCTCTGTCGTTTCATTGCCTTGTCCTTCCTCAATTGTCACCATATATTCTTTTGGGTTTGTTTTTTCTTTCTCCTGGATTTCCGTCAATCTTGCGATTAATGTTGTTTTTGTACCTTTCGTGTCGCATCCTCTTTCATTTAATTAATTTCAGTTCTTCAAGTTTCAAATCCCGAATGATTTTTTTCGATTCTTTTTTTTCCGTTTTTTATTCGAGCCTGAACGTTGGTCGCCAATTTATTATAATTATGTTAGGGTTCAAAGTATGATTCATAGTATTTTATAGTTGGTGAGTTTATTCGATTGAATTTTTTTTTATTGGTCAATTGATATGACTTGCTCAAATTTATTCTTTATTTTATTTTTTATTTTTTTTTTAAACATGAGATCTCTCTCAGGGGATTAGTTTCAAAACAGAAATTTACTCACCTAAGCAAACTGGTTGCATAACTTTCTAATTTCCTCAATTGATTTAACTTTTGATTATTTTTCAAGAAATCGATGAACATACGAACAGATAAATCTAGGAAGCTCTCCATTATTAAACCGACTTCTTAAATAACAATTGTAAAGATCAACAGATATAGCTCTTAATGGTTTCCCATATTATTGCACTTATACTGATCTTAAATGGGGAAAAAGATATCCAGGATATCCCCATATTGCTAGGTATTATCTAAGCTTTAATATTTGTAATATCAAATATTTTTCTCCCAATTTCTTGCGTGTTTTGTCAGTAGAACACAGAATCTTTTCATTATGAACCACGTTTTTAAATAAAATTGCCTAATTCCTGTAAATAAAATTGAATAAAAACTCCTTACTCCCTATCAGCTTTGGTCTTAGAATCCTATACCTGAAGTGCTCAAAGACTTAAGTAGCCGCTACACAAACTGAGAAATAATAAATAAAAAATTGAAGGGACTGTAAAAACCAGGAATTAAACACTCCAAAAATTTGGGAAAGTTCCGAAGCATATTGCAAACGTAAATTCACGTCATAAGATTGGTGTGAACAGTTCAATATTGAATAACGTTGATAAAAAGCCCAAGGATTATTGTAATGTCGGATAGTCAAGCACTATCAGGTAGATTCTGTTAGATAGAAAAGGAAACTTTCTGGGATACTAGTGGATGGAAGAATACTTGCCTGAGCTGGAGCCTGCGATTATCCTAAAATTCCCTAAAGTGACAGGACTAAGGGACTTGTCTTAAGACTTCCCCCAGGAATCGAGAAAAAGTAGGAGTAGTGTCATACCTACATCAACTTTCCGTCGGAGAGAACAAAAACACTTTCTTGATGTGAGAGAAAAACGAAGATACATTGAAGTATTTCCTTATTTCACCAAATAGCGTGCAGTTACCAGGTGTCCAGTGTCTATATAATTCATCAGAATTACATTAAAATCACTCCATATGTACCATATCACTAAACCATGTACACAGTTTCAACATACCCCACGGTCCACGTAATACCAGTGCTACTTTCCTCCATTGAAAATGAAGATATATACTGTCATCATTCATATTGACAATTTAAAATAATAAAACATCGCATGACAATATAGCAAGATTCACGTAAAGTGACATACTCCAAGATTGATTTTATTAATATTGAGATAATAAGCTTATCATAGTTTATATTAAACCATCTTGAAGCTGCAATACTTTAACTTCAACAACTATAATTTAATATCAATAACGTTGTATACACTCTAATTTATCTGAAGCATAATCACACGCTGTTAACTACCTCGGTGGCCCCGTTGTGTTCTATATATGGTGGGTTGGGTTCCTACAGAGCAATGTTAAATGGGCTAGTGATATTGTTTGTTGCAACCACCGAATAATACTATTATTAGTGTTGCGACGCAACGGACGATTTTCTAGTGCTAGATATTTCAAGCTCTTCAATCATTTTGTCTAATTCATTAGGTACCCAAGTTTGAGTGAATGAAAAGCACTATTGGTTTAAATACGATACTTTTCACCTCAATCCGTTTTGGAGCAATATTCGACAGGGAGACGTTATGACAGACCTACAAACACATTGAAGTAACTAATTTTTATCAAGTATTGTAGGTACCTATTCCACCTGAAAAATTGGATGAATTTAATAATCTCACTAGTTAATTCAAAAAAACGTCTAGCCATGATCATTGGTCTCCGTATTGCGTTTTTAGCATGTTCTTGTAGTCGTTTCGTAAAATATATTCGCTCAACAAGTGTCTAATCAATTATAATGTGATGCTTGCATGTTTGGGTGTTGTTAATATGAATACAGGTGGTATGTCATTTATATGTATACAAGGTGCAGCTTGTTTGACCAGGAGACAATTCAAAATTTTCTATATATTGAAAATTTAACAAGGCCGTAAACAATTCATTCAATTGAATTTGTTATCCACGTGGATCTTCCACGTGATCTTCCAGTGTATTTTGTCTCGGCACAAATTAGTTAAATACTTATGAAAAATAACGAGTACTATCCAAGGGAGTTTGAAAATACGAAAATGAAAGGGGATTTTCATTCAAAGATGTAATTTTGAAAAAAAATTAATTCGGGCGTTGATGGGTTGATTGATGTCGAGAGAGTGTATGTATGTATGGGTATGTGTAAGTACCATGTATGTTAATTAGGTATAGTCATTGCAGTGTAATGTTTAAGATACTTTTTATAAAATTCTGATAAAACGTTAAACCCACGCACAGGCTCTGCCTAAGTGGGTATACTGTTATTCGGAATATTTTATGTAATTATTACTGTTGTAGTAATCAAGTATTAATAAGTTCCTGAATAAATTATTATCATTATTATTAGACAATAATTTCAATGAAAGAAAAAATTATTGAATGTTATTTTAAAATTTTGAAGCTTTTTTTTCGAGAAAGTAGCATTTCAATTTCAACCTATTTGTGGAAATACTGACCAGTGGCTCATTGGAAACTTCAGTGCTCCATTCGTATGCAATTTTAATTCTTATCTTAAGTACGAGGCGACGATCGATAAGTAGACGAGCATGGAGAGTGATATTTTAAGGAAGCATCACGTCTCCTTTGATGACACGAGAAAATAAGTTTTCAAGTAAATTTGTTTAGTTGGAAATATGTATGTTGTGGAGGATTTATTTTTAACAAAAATTTTTCGTAAAATTCCCAACTACACATGGCAAATTTTTAGAAGATAAGATATATCACAGCCAATTTGTGAAAGTGAGCAAAGTGGAATCACACTCAGAAAAGTTGTCATCCCACATAAATTACTCAAATGTTTCCAAAGTAATATGTAATATTATTGTGAGCGATTCATTTAGTTTTCATTGAGCTTAAGGCGAAGAGTTCCTATGAATATAAATATTATTGTAAGTTTTATCGTTAATAAGATACAGGAAGGAATGAGATTAGGTTAGGTTGGGAGGAGGAATGGATGGAAGTGGAGTAGTTCAGAGCATGATTAGGGGGTGGTGATAGTAGTTATAGAGAAGAGAAGACAACGGAAAGTGTGTGAGGAACCGCCGCCCGCCTTGTAGTATGCCAGGGTAGTGATTCCGAGGCGGGGGTAACGGCAAGTTAGAAGTGTGTTTAGTTGATAGGCTTTCCCCCAGCACTATCAAGGTTCTGAGCAAGACCCTTTTGAACGTGAGCTTCCCATCTCGTCGCATCTTCGTTGGGTACTCTGGTCCTAGGAGTCTATATCCACAGCCAACAGCCTCATTGCTGCTGAAAGGAATGAAATATAATAATAAAGCAAAAGCTAGATCAAACTAGAGGAAATCATACCATCACTAGTATGATATTGGTAAGCCTGAGTTCAATAGTGTGATAGAGAGCGTTACTATCCTCAGAATTTGTAATTGAAAGGTCGCAAAATTCATCATATAGGTTTAGTAGAGCTGCTACTGAACCATGTTTGTACAACAGGCTTAGAGTTGAGCTGAGCTTATATTTTAAGCCCAGCTCAGTTGAGCTCAATTTTAAGCTTCAAATGTACAACCGGGCCTAAGAGAATTATCCTCTTACATTCTCTAGCATTTTTGGAGTTATTCCGTTACATACAGTTGTCAGAACCAAATATGAGCCCCGGAAAATATGCGAACTAAAATAAGGTCATCGCAAGCAGCCAATCAAGAGCCAATGTTAACGATTGTCCATTAGTAATTGTTAAATATAATCGAAATAATATGACCGAGTGATTTCATCAACATACATCATTTTATTCATTCTGTATCAGTGTTGTCAATGCGAGGATGATTATCCGATTTTTAGACAATTTCACTAATTTGGATCCAATAGTCTTTCGAATATTTTGCAGAAGAGATATATAAAATGGCTATTGTTTTTGTTGATTTTCCATATTGACTGGGGTCCGGAGACTTTATTTAGATAACCAATGTGTTCTTTTGGTAATTTTGACAAATTCTAATAATTTTCATAGTAAGTTCGGGTAATTTTCATTTTTGCATCGACAACACTGGACTATAACCAGTTCATATTTTGTTGCTTTCCATAGAAACTTGACCCTTCTTTTTCATGACATTAATACAGTCATGTAATTTGAAAATATAGACATTTAGACATTTCCACATATTATACCATCAATTTTTGCGTACATACATTTCTCTCTACTACTTCATATTCTACTCCTCAAGTCAGCAATAAATTTACAGATATTATAAATTCCCTATTTTATGCCCTCTTGAAAATACGCGAAATAAGAGCGCCACAGACACTTAACATCATTTGTCCGATAAATTCCGAAGAATCTCCAAACACGATATTTTTAGCAAAGCATCAAAAGAAGAGACATAAATAACAAAAAATTTACATACGTATAACGTATTGGTTGGTTGACGTAAACTTTTAGGGATCACACAAAACTTTCCAAAAATAAAATATTGACACGGTCAACTTCCCCGTCCCAGCACAAATCAATCGACTCAAGAAGTTTTATTCTAAAATAATTATTTATGTAATAATGATCATAAAGACGATCATTGTCGTAGAAGTAGTGAATATTATGGGGCTAGGAGTAGCCAGTCTGATAGCATGAATATTGCTCATGATTTGTATTACATACAAAATTTATAATATTCCCAAACGACTGTGATAATTACCAGACGAGTCTGGTAACACAGGAGTTTGAGAATATGCTTTTCACACGAATTATACATACTATTTTTTTTCGATCGTTGATTTACATTTAAGAAATTAATTAAAAAATATTTATTCAAGAAGTAATCGAGTAAGTTTAGATAGAAACATACAAAAAATGCAAACCAGCAAATAAGCATCAATAAATATAGATGAGCTGTAAGCACTAGAAAATAACCTAGGGAAAATACAATAATTAACTACCAACCAAACAATAGAAACTTGTTCACCAAAAATTAGAATATAAATAAAATAAAAGTTGCCTTTAAGGTGGCAGCTAGAGGAAAAAAAGAGTTCCACTCGAAAATTGAAATTTCGAACATAGACAGACAAAAATAATGATTTATTTTGGAGTGGCTAATGCGAAAAGGAAACAGCATGTTTAAAAATTTAGTAGAAATTTGGAAGGAAGTGACTAATGAGCCGCAAAAATTTACTAAATAAAATAGTTTTAAGACGAAACCATGCATGTTACATAGTTTTGAATATTAGTAGGTTAGTGAGCTGTGCTTTACGATTTCAGGCTGTAACGGCAATATTTATTTATCTGCTGTCGAACACAATAATTGAAGCATAATTGATTATAATTTAAATAATAATGGGTGATTCTGAAACTGGTAGTGGTAGTGATAGTGAGAATTTTTACTCACCACATCACTGCGTTGTAGATCATGAAAAGGTCTACAACTTTTGTATGAATGCTTTTTTCACATAACCCCAAAATCTCCGAGTAAAATGTGAAAAACCAATTTTATTGTTATTCATTCATTCATTCATTTACACAATAATTATTTTATTTTGAGGAAACTTGGTAAAAGTATACCTTCTTGTGTCCACAAAGTCTCGACAAGTCTCTTGATATTTTTATCTGAGAAAGTTTGTGGATTTTCCGGGCATAAAAAGGTATACTTTTATAAGTTTCGTCAAAATAAAATTATTGTCATGCAAATAAAAAACAAAAAACGATAAAAGCGGTTTTTTTTTCAACTGTTCGCATCCTGTTAACAATTTTCTCTTTGTGAAGGTGTTATTTGGTTGGACTACTACCCTTATTCTTCTTTTCACTGTAACACATTGCATAGTAATAATTGATACGAGAGTAATTTTTTTTCCTATCATAATATATTGTCATCCATGTAAGTTACTATCTAAAATCTTTGGATTGTTTTGGCTCATTAAAGACAAATGGAGATGTGATACTGCTTTATTTGATGACTTACAATGATTAATTAATGGGCATGGTAGAAAATATGATAAGGCTAGAAAGGTTTTGAAACTTGGGGCATTATGGAGCAAATGACGTTGCTTATTACTGAATCGTTTGGAAACCCCTGAAGACTCAATAACTAGAGTGGAAAAAATTATTTTCATCATAAAAACATTTCAGTCCGTAGGTGGTCGCAATATTTACGAAATATTGTACTTTTCCGATGCAAAAAATATGAGGTTATATTTACGAGTGGAATTACTTCAAAAACTGTTCGTATAGTGCTATAAATGGGCAATTAAGTTTATGACGAATAAAAGTTGTATGCTTTTATATTTTCTGGAATACAATACGGATGAAGATATCGCGAGATAAATATATACCTATGTGATTCCTTTGGTTGTGCCAGACGGAGCACTGAAATGTTCTCTTTATCTGACCTTAAAGTTTTAAAAATTCTGGCGTAAGCAGAACTGCAGAGTTATACAATGTACCAAGTTTAAAGTTTGTAGGTATCGGTTGGTTCTTCCGAAATAAACTAAAAAAAACTGATTCAATATCATCATATTCAATGAGTGCTAGCTCCTTCAGGAGGAATTTTTTGATAAAATTGAAATATAAATGAGCCTAAATTAACTTCCAGTATCTATAGTTTACCTTTGATATAAGAGTTTATGGACACCCTCTATATTACATCCCCCAATAAATTTTCAGTTAAACAAATACTACCCAGCCACACTTTGTAGGCTGAGTACATTGAATTTCGTTATTTTAGTGTGATGGTACGCATACGTTGACATTATCAGCAATTCAAAGGTTAAGACGTCATTAGTTCAGTGATACTTTTTTTTCATTCGGTCATTTATTGTCGAGGCTGATTACCTATTCTACCCCTAGCCAGAAGTTTTCCCGAGCCAACTACTGTTCCAACCAGTGGTAGGGATCTTTATCATCCATTCAACTCGGAACCTCTTATTCTTATTTAATTCTTATTGCATTATTGATCCATTCATAATTAATTCTTTAATACATCCGAAAGACGGCATATCTACATTATACCTCGGACTCATTGGAGTTATACCTGTCAGCTATGATATGCTACTCCGCTGCAGGCTGTACGTGCTCTACGACGTTGTTTTCCCAGAGGTCATCCATCCAAGTACTAACCGCGCTCGACACTATTTCACTGTAGTGTGTGTTGTTAAAATGACCAATTGTATCCCTGAACAATGTTTAAGTTATTAAATTAGACTGTATTTCAAAAATTAGGGAAATTTTGGGAATCAGCACATGAAAAATATGCTAAATAAATTGTCTTTTTTTCGCCATAAAAACAACGTCCATTTTTTATGAAGAAACTGTGAATCCTCTAACTAAGACACTTTATTTCAAATCTCTTCAATATTTAAGTCGTCCTGTTATATATTTCTGTGTTATTTTGTTTTGTTTTCGTAGGTTTAAATCGTACAGAGAGACGAAAATCACGTACGACTTTTCCAACAAAACCATAAAACTCATATTTTCTCTTCAAACAAAAAATATATTGCAGTTAATAAGATTGTCTGATGTGTATTTATGTATTGATTGAATTCGTTGTTGGTAAACATATTATAAGAGGTCAGGCATAAAATTAAGGAATTTATGTGACTCTATAATGAGATCAACGTATAAAGATTGAGAAATAAAAGTTAACGATATTGTTTTCGTAATCTTTGATATTGTCTAGTTTTCATCGATGATCTTGCAATTTTATCTAGAGACACAGACATGGCCCAAAAATCAAACTGAGCCATAGTATACCAATAAAGTACACGCATATTTCATATTTTGCTTGGATATTAATTTATAATAGTAAATATGATATTAAAAATTACTAATAATAGGAAATAAACCAGTTTCCATTGGAAATTACTCCCAGCCCGAGAATTTCCGAACGCTACCGATGATACGTGTGATGTCATATCTCTTATGTTTACTTATGTCAATATGGCCGGTATTGCATTAGGTTATGTGTAGTTGTGTGTTTATATTGTATTTTAATCAACTATTAATCGCTTAATCGACGTGAAAATATCATTTTTGAGACCATTACGTGTTTGTGTGTGCTTTTTTTTATTTCTAAAAGTCAACGTAAAGTGGAAAATGGACATAAATATTCGATATTTCCGAGGATATTTTAAAAGTTTTAGAGGAGATAAGAGGAGTTAAAGCATTATCGTAAGTACGATTTAAACTATGTTTCATTTATATAATATATACCAACCATATTTCGATGAGTGGTCGTAAAAAAATGATGTTTTTATGGTTGATTCCTAGACATATAGACCTTAAACTATTAAAGAATAAAAATTACCAGCATAGAAGTGGGTACTCACATTAAAATGGCGAAAGATTTGAAATATAACCTAGATAAATGGTATTTGACACTTAAACGGAGAAATTTAAAAATAAACGTGGAAAAAACGGAAGTAAGGATACCTAATCGAAAACAATGACATCCATCCAACAATAAACTTAGATAACAAGAAAAATAAAACAAACCAACAGTTTCAAGTATTTAGGCGCTACAATACAGGAGGATGGAAAAAAACTAAGCAAAAATAAAAAATAGGGAAGAGAGTGCTCAGCAGGAAATTGCGACCAATCTCACCTTGTGACGCTCAGTCTACGAGTCTATAGAGATGGTCATTTTTACAATAACGATTTTGACATCCGATTCCAGTATGAGATACCAACATCTTATTATTATAATATTATTATTGTGGTAATGACCGTTTTTTCTACGTAAAGTAACAGGTTTAAGATATTATGTATAGTGTACGGACGTCTGTCCGTACATTGATGCCACACGGCTTTTAATTTTCAAGAGTAGGTAGTAGTAAATCGAACACTGAAATATAAAGCTGACGTTGGAATGTATCCAACGTAAACAAGAATAACATTCAAGAGATTTATTGGAATAGCGTAGGAACGAATCTTTTGTCAACAATGAAGACATTTGATTTAGAGCAAACACTTCCAACTACCAATGAAAAACTGGAGAATTATATTATTCGAGACAATAGCGATGTCCACATTTCAGTGTATATTTCTACTAAAGTATACGTGGAAAAACAACAACGAACATGTTTTTTAAAACCTGTAATGTCTTTATTGGAACAATACACGGATTGTCCGCGAGAATGCACTGGTGAAATGTACATCCAGATGACTACATTAGAGAGATATAGCAAAACTTTCTGAGAGAATTACTAACAATATTGCGCTTTTATGTAGATTTTTTTAATAAGAAAATCTGTATGCTGGTGTTTTGAAAACTGAAAGTTATAACAAAAGTTGATTGATTGATTCATTAGTTCGGTACCACCAGTCAGAGGCTTCGAGTCCTTGGCACCTCAGCCTTTAGGCTTTTTGTACTCTTGATTGTAGAGTGGAGACTAGAGTGGTGAACAGTGTTTACACTAGATTCTTCTTGGACAAATACTTCTTTGGATGCTCTAGTCCTAAGACTATATATCTCCAATAAGACATGCACAACCAATAGATAAGTTCATTCCGTCACTTTCCTCATTTGCCTTTGATGAGGTTTAATATTCAATCCCTTATTGACTCTGATCAATTTTTTCCTGTCACAGCTGGTAGCTTCAGTTGATTTTATGATTTTTCCGAATCCACCGAGATACACTCCAAAAACCGGTTCAAGGCCGTTAATGCATTCAATTGCCTGTAATACTGTTGTGATCCGGGACCAACTTAAGAGATACCCTCTTCCGATAATCATTTTAGCACCAACTGAAGGTATTATAACGATTTCCAGCTTACTGGTAATTAATTTCTCGATACATTATAATCTGACCGGCCTAATAGCCAAGGTTGGTTTTCCGAAACCGTCAGCGATATTGGACACACTTTTTGCTATCTGGCGCTCTTTTAAGTAATTCAGTTATCTTTCTCAGAGAAGTTGAGACTGAAGAAGATAATTTCGTTACGGAAACGTGGGTTTGCTTCTTGCGTGCAAAGACGATAGCCGTGGATAAGCGTTAAAAAGCGAGTAGCATCTCAGTCTATGCTAGTCTTGTATATAATCGAAATCGTGATCTTTCCAGAAGAGTATTTGCATTTGCAGTTGCCAACCTAACCTGACCCATTAATTCTGCAGAGCAGTCCAAATAATACTTACCAGACCAGCAACTCGAAGACTTCATAAATTAATTGGAAGATTACAGGAAGAATTGACCAGCACATACCCTATTGATGAATATGACACTGCGCCATGGACAAATAATAAGCCACAAGTCTACAAAGAATGTACGCTTTATAACAAACAAGATAACACAAAAGACATTTATATGACAGAAATTAATCTAATAGTGGAAAAGCAGGGACGATGTCATCTGATATATACGGATGAATCGAAAACAGACGAAGGTTGTGGAAGCGCTTTTGTATGTAACAATCAAAAAATCTCTTGGACTCTTCCCCGGAATTCGAGTGTATATACGTGCGAATTATATGCAATCTGGCAATATTTGAAATATATTGATCAGCTGATGGGTATCCAAACAACACTAATATTTTGTGACTCTCTTAGTTCACTGGAGGCGATTGAAAACACTTTCAACTAAGATCCTTTTGTTTGAAGAATTCAGGCTTCATTAAGCTGGCTCCAAAGACAAAGTAAGACAGTGAAGTTTATGTGGATACCCAGTCACGTGGGGATTCAAGGCAACGAAATTGTAGACAAAGCCGCCAAACAGGCAGCTAATAGTGAAGAAATTGAAAACATACCTGTAAGATTCCAAGATCAACAGAATCACTTTAAGCAAAAAATATTACAAAATTGGAAAGAGGAATGGATGAGTAAGCAAACACAACTTCAAGAAATAAAACCATCAATTGAAATAGAAAACACATTTCAGGATTTTATTCGGAATGAACAAACCATAATTACCAGACTAAGAATAGGTCATACAAGACTTACTTCATGCTATATGCTGAGAGGACGAAGACCACTGTTCAGTACCTGTAAAACCCCATTAACAGTGCAGCATATTCTGATTGTTTGCCCCAAATATGCAATAAGCAGGCAGCTACGCGTACCTGGAAGTATGAAAGAAAGTTTGAATAGTAAAAATACGGCTAAAATAATACTCACCTTTCTTAGATCAAATAACCTTTATAGAGATATTTGAAAAAATGAAACAACATTCATGAGTGGATGGGCTAATAATTCTAAGTAGTTGATGCCCATATAAAAAAAAAAACTTACCTATTTGGTACTTCATTTGAGTTATCCATGATAATTGAAGTGTGCTTCAGTTCATATGATCATGGTAGTCGCCGGTTTTTCGATTGATAATAAAAACTTGTTTGATATTCGATATATTGATAAAATGGCTTTAATAGAAAATAAATAGTAAAGACAAACATCATTAAAGTGTTAGTGGAAACTGAAACCGATAAAAGACTCTCTTATCTTCTGTCCTGTTTGAGAATTCTGAATTTCGTTAGGCTGCTCCTAAGAAATGTCGGACATTTTATAAATAACATGTTTTCGTTTAACTCAATTCATATATCACAGATAGAATTGCTCTATTTTAGTCAACCTTGTACGTCCAAAACTTTCTATATTTATCTCTATCTATAAAATATTATCCAAGTTGTGCCTT
>CAJUYG010001954.1:0-12317 GCA_910591675.1 Galerucella calmariensis
GAGAGTATGAAAAAAATATACAAATAATAATATAATAAAATAAAAATAAAAATAAAACTAAGTGTTGCATATGTATAATGTATAAAACATGTGCTTTGCATGCGTTGTACAACACTTTATTATTCAAGACCGTTGTAAATATATTGGCACTAGTTACAAGACACATGAATGAAAACAACTCCAATACCGTCAAAGAGCCCTCGCGAAAATTCCCGTCGAGCGACGCGTAGGTCGAATACAGGCTTCTGGAAACTCTAGAAGCTTGCTCTGCTCTCTCGGGCTCGATAAATAGCGGATGCGGCGCCGGTGTTGCCAAACGTAACTCAAATTATACCTTATCAGGAGCGCCTGGCGGCGCCCCTGGTTTCTTCTTGCGGCGCACACTTTGGGAATCACTGGTTTATGGAGAAATAAAACTAATTGAATTATATAAATAAAAACGACGAGATAGGACGAAGTGAAAAATAGCAAACTTGAAAAACTACTGGTGAAAAAAATAAGTGCTCGATAAAGTCTTAGAGCGGATATGAATTTTGAAGATTGTTGTTTTGGATTAAATCAGCAGATGACACCACTGACGACGGGAGAAAATCTCTCCAGAATTCAAAGAATAGCCTTAGACGAATCACAAGAGCAATGGGAACATTCCAACGACAGCCATAGAAGTGATTCTCAACCACACACCACTACAAACAGTGAGTATCTGACTGTATCTGTAAGAATTTGAAGGGTGGGTGACGCTCACAGCACTTAGGCCACAATTGGCCCATTGTGCATCCTTCTGAGGTTCAGACTTCCTTCTGGCTCGTCATCCAGCCTACTTGTTTGAAGTAGGCGATAACGTCGCTGGAAGTAAGCTCCCTCATGCTGGCTTGTGTTAGCCTGTACTCGCCGAATACGAAGAACCTAAATTGAGAGAGTGTCGGACATTCACAAAGAATGTGTTCGACAGTCTCATCGTCCTGTTCACATCCTCTACAGAGTGAAGTGTCAGACAGACCCAGTCTGTAGAGGTGTTTTCGTAGGTGGTAGTGACCGGTCAGAATACCCGTGGCTGTCCGAAGGCTCTGTCTGTTCATAGTCACGTATTTTTTGGCTACTTTGCTGTCCGGATACTGCAGCAGTTCCTTGGCGAGCCTGCAACCTTCTGCATTGTCCCATTTACCCTTAAACTTATCAAGGGAGTGTTTCTTTATTAGGTCAATCATAGCCGACGCCGACAGACCAATGAAAGTGCCAGGTCCCAAGAGTTTTTGGGAGGCTGCTTTCCTGGCTAGTGAGTCGGCAATGTGGTTACCTTTCGATTTACTGTGCCCCTTGATCCAGCCTAGAGTGACTTCGTTGTTGCTACAGACTTCGATTAGGGACAGGTGACACTCCAGTACTAGGCCTGATGTGATACGTGGTCTATTCAGGGCTAGTAGTGCTTGTCTACTATCCGTAAGGATGTGAATTTTATCACCTGTGGTGTTTCTTTTGGTAATCTCTTTTGCGGCGATGTAGATAGCAGTGAGCTCTGTTTGAGCAACGCTGATATTACAGCCCATCGCCCATTTGATGTTTAGATTCAGAGATCAGGAGTAAATTCTCCACATCCTGAGCCCATATTGGTTTTAGAGCCATCCGTGAAGATTCGGAGTGCGCCTTCTTCTGATGTGTCTTGTGTGTTATATTTATTGATTACTTTGTAGGGCCTGTGGAAGACATATTGTGGTGAGATTGCGTCCGTATTTGCCTGCAGCAGTGAGACCTCATTGAGTGCCTTACGCCATAGGTTACGTCTCAATCTACCAGATCTTACGTCAGATTGTATACCGGTAGAGCGTAAGCGTGTCATGGTCATCAAAATAACCTCCTTGATGTGTATGTCAAGGGGAGTGAGACCAAGGATCACCTCCATCCCTCTGGTTGGTGTGGTTCTCATGCCTCCTGTTGTATTGAGGCATGCTGTTCTCTGAATTTGATCCAGTTTACGGACGACTGTCAGCTGGTTTGCTTTAACTCCCCAGGCAATCGTACGTACGTTAGCATAGATCTGATAATGGCAGTGTAGATCCAGGCAGTAACCCTGGGTGACATTCCCCAGGTACGGCTGATGGTTCTGCGACACTGTTCATAAGAAATGTATGCTTTTTTTACTCTGTTTTCTATATAAGAGTTCCATGTTAACTTACTGTCAAATGTGACACCTAGATACAGTGTGTAAAAGCCAAACGAAAAAAAGTTTATTATTTCGGTGACCTACTGTACATAATATATTCATAGAAAATACCGAAGTACGTCAATTTTAAATTATAAATTGACATTCTTCAACGTGAAAATATGATCACTACGTTCAACCCCCTCGGAATGACAAGTACAACCCCCTAATCTTTAAATGGAAAGTATGGGCTTGTGATATATTGTTTGAAAGGTTCCTTCTTTCTCCATTGAAAAATGTTATCGTTTTCAAGTACATTGCAATAATTAAGATAGATTAAAATGAAATGAAATCATGTGGTTACCGAAATTCGCTACAATACAATCAAAAACTAAAATGTAATGCACAACGTAATAAAATGTAAAACACCAAAAAGAACCATGAATGCCAATGGAGTGGCTACTCAAAATATTCACCGCGAACGTCTTGGCACCATCTTGCCGCGTCTACATTAGTAAAAATTTATGTTGTGTGTGAGAATTCGACACAAATTCAAGTGTGCGTATAAATGTATGCTAGTGTGGACGTGCTCACTACGTACAAGGACCCGCAAAAATTTTCGCCGCTGCCTACACACGCGATCCGTGGCTTGTCAGTTTTAATTCAGACATCAAAGAGATTTGTGTCGCTTCATCGTTCTAGTGTACACGTATTTTTCGCGAAAACCAAGATTGTGACGAATATATAGTATGTACAAAAAGTACGAGGAGTAATAAACCCTAATTAAGTATGCAAAACTTTTACAGGGAGCACCATGAAATTTTTGATAAATCTCTTACTTTAAATTACATTTCTTCCGTAAATCTAAAAACCAGGTAGATCGATCCCGTATTTGTTTCAGTTGTAGCAAAGTTTAGGGTTTCTTCATTGTTAAAGGATTAGCAGATAAGCAATAACGCAAGCAGTGGTGTGTATTTTGGGAAAAAAATACGTTTTAAATTATAATATAATGAAAAATGAAAAGAAATCATTATTGGAATACATTTATTACTTACATTTTATTCTATATCCGACTCGGAAGAGGAAGAATCGTTGTTGACATTAATAATAATAGGGTCGATTAAATCATCACAGATATTGTCAATTTTCCACATATTTGCCTCTACTTTGATAACATGCTCGATACAGTTTGTCCAATTTTCCTTACTAACATGACTTACAGCACTCTCAAATAATTTCACAACATCGTTTATTTTAAAAGTAGTATTTTTTTTCCAACTTCCCCCTTTACCTGAGCCCATATTAATTCTATGGGATTAAGTTCACAATGATAAGGGGGAAGTCGAAGAACTGATATACCACGAGAAGAAGCCATTCCTTCAGCAATGTAGGTTTTGTATTTATTCTCTTCATTTTTGCAATTCTGTAAAGTTCTTTCCTTAGTGGATCTTTTGGAAACTTAATATTTTTCGAAATAAGCCACTCCAAAAGCTCTGCTTTACGCCAACGACTTGTGGGCAATGCTTCTCGAAACCGTGAATGGTAACTTGCGTTGTCCATAACAATAACAGCCCCTTTTAGAATCAGATCCAACATTTGAACAAACCATTCCTCGAAGACATCCCCATTCATATCTTCGTGATAGTCCCCCGTGCGTTTTGAAATAAAAGTTAATAATCCACCATCAACAAAACCTTCAGAACTTCCAACATGGACAATGATAAGTCTTTTTCCTCTTTCAGATGGTGGCTGCAAACCTAACGACAAACCTTCCACGAATGCCTGCCTTCCGCTTTAAATGTTTTCATCTTGCCAAGATTTGGAAACTGTATATCCAGCATTTATCCATGTTTCGTCTATGTAGAAGATTTTCAAATTTTGTTCTCTGGCATGTCGAATGCTTCTTAAATAGTCTCTTCTCCAAAAAACTATTTCCGGTTTATCTATCAAGAGAGATTTTCTATTATGTTTTGTATATCTGAAACCCACATCTTCCAAAAGTTTGCATAATGTCATTCTGGAGAATTTTGGATAGTCCGTATCTTCTTGCACTGATGTCATGATTTTGTCAAGTGTTGGAATTTCCTTTCGTAAGTAAAATCCATGGACTTTACGCCTTAGTCTTTGTTTTAATGACTCATCGATCTCAATTGGTTTTCGGCCTGAAGGAGTTTTAGGGGGTTGAAGAGTTCCATTCTTTCTTTCTTTAAGTAATCTATAAATTGTTGATTTAGCAACACACAACATAGCAGCCGTTAATTCCACAATATCATCAACACTTGCACTTGGATCCTTGTTTTTCAATGATATATAACAATTCAATATCAGAGTTTTTTCATTTAAAGATGATGGACCTGTTTTTGGTCGTTTAGATGGTCCTTGGCTTATCGACATTGTTTGGTACTTGCACAATTAACATTCAACAAATGTTTTAAATATATTCCAACTGTTTACAATATTATGAAAACCATACAACTTCATACAACTTTACTCAAAGAACTAATACTAAGTACTGATTTAATGTACTTACTTTCTTTTAAAATAATATTCCCGATAATGTTTCTAAGAAAACTTTACTCAAAGAACTAATACTAAGTACTGATTTAATGTACCTACTTTCTTTTAAAATAATATTCCCGATAATGTTTCTAAGAAAACTAAAATTTATGTACCTCTATCACTTTTTTTTATTAAAATTAGTACATCCCGTTACCTCTGACCTAAATCGTATATTCTTTAGCATAGCTGCAACTCATTCGTTCAATACAAAATGTACCTTACGGTATACCCTCTTAAAATGTATTTTGGTACGTCTATGAAATCTACTTAAATGAATGATTTATTACTCCTTGTCCTTTCTATATAGACTATAATTCCACCATATCTGATTCAGTGATGTTAATGATAAGAAAATGTGCCGCTTTCATTGTTATGACCCATTTGATTAAGAATAAAAAAGAGGAATCAGTCAAGAAAAACAGACACTATTGGACTAGGCATTTATATCCAAATAATTTCTTCCCAAGCGTCATCTATTTTGTTTTTATTGAAATACCATTTATCCTTTGGATCCCACAAAATCCTTCGATTTTGATATTGCTGTTTCAAAAGTTGAACGTCGTCTTTAATGAGATTCATTTTACCAACACTACAAACTAGAAACCGCCACACACGTGCTGATCGTAGCTGTACAGCGCACAACGTAAACATTTATGCTGCGACAGGTTGCCGAATTTGCGTCGAAAATATTTTTTGCCGAACGCTACATTCAACGTACAACGTAATTTTCCACTAATGTGGACGCGGCTTAAGTTTTTTGAGACAGTACGTACTTTGAAATTACCATAAAATAAGACTACAAATGAAGGATCAAGATTAAACGGACAAATAGAATGAAGAATAAGAAAATCTTGGAAAGCAAAAGGAAATAAAATTGAGGTCTTAAATTAAGATAAGGCGCGGATCTAGAAAAATTCACTGACATAGTTACGGAAAGAATGGAATACACGAGTTATTGAAAATACGATAAAATTGAAATATATTGGAGTGATATCTACCCTTACTTAATAATTGAATTGATGGTGAGAATTGAAATTTGAAATTCCCCAGACGTCTAATTTCATTTTGTCCAATTAACCAAGAAGACACAAATTAAAATAAATAATATTTCAACAAGAATATTCAACTTCTCTGATGGACCCATCTCCGTAATTAATGTAAACGCTGGACTGACAGCAGAAGATGGTTTTTAGAAGTTTCAGGGTCTCAACTATATACAGTACACTACGGTATACGTAACCTAATTATAGAGGTCCAAGGATGAAATCAGAAATAGTTTTGGGTAACTTCATCAAAACCCTTATTAGCACCCATCTCTACCTAATCTAGCATCAATGACAAGATTGAAGGACTCTAAAAATATTGTTGTATACAGGGTATAGTCAAATGCGCTTTTATCTTCGGGTTCATATGTATCAAATCAGAAATCACAGAGGTTACCAAAATGTGAGATTACACTGGTTGACGAATTTCCACTTTTTTTCATTCTCGAAATAATCTATCAGATTGAGTACCATTTTTTTCGCTTGAGGATGCAAAAAAACGGAAAATTGCTTTTTATTATTCATATTGGCGCTTTTAACTGTTAAAGTCACAAAACTGACATTTTTAAATAAAAACTAAGCTGGTGGAAGACTTTTTGGAATCGCTAAAAAAAATACATATCCTTTTTTCTCTCGTTAAAATTGCATAAGTCCGTCTTATTAATCTTACGGATTGTATTTAGAAGTTATGATTAAACGCAATATAAGAAAACAAAAACTGTGAGTATGTCTTTGTTGAATCGTATGACCCGCATGATAAGACTGCTTTTGACTTTACCAACTTATTGAATATCAATATATTATATATAAAGGTACCTACCTAATATAACAATATTTTTATAAATGGTCGACTATGTTTATCGCATATTTTGATTTTTATTTTAAAATCAATTCTTCCTTACGTTCCTTGTGGCATTACTTATCGTTTTTTCTCTCATTTTTTTTGGAATCAAACCCCAATAATATTTTTATATTTTTTATTTCGACGTTTCGATAGCGAAATAAAAAAAATATATATAAAAACCTTATTGTGGTTTGATTCCCAAACAAAGAGAATTATAATAACATTCGATTAATAATTCCAAAACTATGTCGAGACAATATACGGAAAACTTAGTACATACAAAGAAAAAGTAGCTAATTTATCAAATTCGTATGTCTCTCATAATATCACGTTCAGCAAGACGGTATCCTTCCAGGCTCCATCCCAAACAACACATTGTTCATTCATGTCATTATAATCATTTATACTAAAATCTCCCCCCCCCCCCCCCGTCAAATCTACAACAAATATATACAGTGTGGAAACCACTGATGGAATAAAATTCTTTGTCATTATTTTAGAAAATTATGAAAAATGCCGAGACACGTCAATTTTTGAATAGAGTTGTGCGTTATGTGAATATAAATTTAAATTTACAGAGTGATTCACGCAAGTATGCCATAGTCGGTGTTGTTTTTTTTAATGAAACACCCTGTATATTTGCATATTTATGAAATCCTCTCAATGAACCGATTCCAACAAACTAAATAATGTATGGTCAATTATGAATTATACAGGGTGAAATTTTAAATTTAATCATTTATTACACTAGAAATATTGGTACTTTTTTTAAATTAGCTAAATATGAATTTATCAAAAATCTAAACTAACTAATTATTAGACGTATTTATATATTAAACAAAACCTGCTACGCCCATGAATTTTATCATAAATACCTACCTAAAAATTGCCTAAAAACGCCAATAATTAGACAAAATCGATAAATAATGTGGATTGTTTTAAATCGGTAGATAATGTGGATTGTTTTCTATTCTGTCAGTTATTGATGTGTTGACAGTTTATACTGAAAAAGTAAAATCTTCGTCAAACACTCTTTCCTTTTCGACATAACAATGAAATATTTAACTGAGACTCAACGAATTGAGATTTTAATGATGATCGGGTACGGGGATACCTGCAGAAGTCAAGTTGAAGTGGCAAACTTATTTAATTACAGGTATCCCGAATTGCCCTCATATTTCACAAAGTACTGTGTCTAAAATTCATGCACAATTCAGAGAACTTGGACATTGAAAAGAAAACCACACTTCGCTGAAGATGATGTGAAAGTGTATCTATATTTTGTTAAGTGTCGAAGAGAATCCAACTTCAAGTACACGTCAAAGTGCCCGTGAAAATAATGTTAGTCATACATCTGTTCTAAGATGTCTTAATAAAGAAAAACTTCATCCCTACAAATTAACTTTTGTGCAGGAGTTAACAGAAGACGATCCAGATCGTAGAATGGGATTCTGCGAAAGATTGATGAATAAGCTGAAAAGAAATGAGATAGCTCTTGGTACAATCTTTTTTTCTGCCGAATCAACATTCACATTGAATGGAAAGGTAAACCGACAGAACTGTAGATATTGGTCAGCAGAGAATCCTAATTGGATGCGTGAGATACATACTCAGTACCCTCAAAAGGTGAACGTTTGGGCCGGTATCATAGGCGACCATATTATTGGTCCTATATTTATAGATGGAAATTTGACAGCCGAAAAATATTTAAATATGCTTAGAAATGAAGTTATTCCTGCGTTGGCAAACTTATATCCCAACGCAATAGACCCTAGCTTACCGAATGAAAATGTTTGGTTCCAGCAAGACGGGGCAACACCCCATTATGCTTTAATGGTAAGAACTTATTTAGATGAAATCTTCCCCAATAAATGGATTGGACGAAGAGGTATTATTGAGTGGCCAGCTAGATCGCCAGACCTTACGCCGTTAGATTTGTTCCTGTGGGTTATCTCAAGACCAAAGTATTTGCAACACAACCAACTAGCATTGTAGACCTCAAAGATAACTACAGAAATACGGAATATTTCACCTCAAACTTTAAGCAAAGTTAAGGAGGAGTTCTATAGGAGACTGTGCTATTGCCAACAACTAGGTGGAGAACATTTTGAGCATTTATTTCAATGTATTAAAAATCAAATACATCAGGTATTTTATGTATGTGTTTAGTAACTGTAAAAATAAAAATTTCACCCTGTATAATTCATAATTGACCATACATTATTTAGTTTGTTGAAATCGGTTCTTTAAGAGGATTCTAAAAATATGCAAATATACAGGGTGTTTCATTACATTTACATTTACATTTATGTTCACATAACGCACAACTCAATTCAAAAGTTGACGTATCTCGGCATTTTTCATGATTCTAAAATAATGACACAAAGAATTTTATTCCATAAGTGGTTTCCACACTGTAGAATGTTTGTATGTATATTAGGATGACATTCACTGAGATCAGGAAGATCTATTTTGTTCCCTTACTTCAACTCAGTTTCTGAAAAAGACCTCAGATACTAGTAGCTCCTTTTAGGCATATTTTCCCTGACAAATTTTAAGCTTTAGTTTAGATTAGTGTCCCTCTTTTATCCAGTAGTCTCCAAGTAATTGTGCCCTAGGATTATAAATTGCTGCACAATCCGCAAGTACGTGGTTGTAGGTTTCTTACTCCATTATCTCGAGCTTTTTCCACTGCCCATGTTCCTTAGGACCCCTTTTCAAACAATAAGAGCGGTTCCACTCTAAGTTAGCCATTCATTTGTTGTCAACAGGCGCTAATCACCCAGAAGTATCTTTGATCATTCAAGCTCTACTAAATCTTTCGAATGGTCTCACCTTCTTTTTTTGTTTCGCCTATTCCTACATTGGAGATGATACCGCAAAATAGTTCCGGCTTCCAAAGGGGTGTTTCAGTCCCCCTCTTCGCTGGTTCACCTGCTATTTCATTCTCTTCTACCTGTGTGTCCTGAAATTCACAGTAAGGTGACTATATTGTTCCCTCCCAGTTTATTGGGTTTGCCTAGACATTGCACTACCCTTTTGGAACTGATAGATAAGAGCTTAGTAGTGGTTTAAAGACTGCTTGACTATCTAACAGGATGATAATTCTTTGCCATCTATATCCTCCAGCAATATTGTAATGGGCACACTTTTCTACGGCGAGGGTTTCCGCTTGAAAAATACTTTTGTCCACGACCACCTAATAATAAGTCAATATTTTACCTCCTAACTAAAGGTATATGGTACCCATATATCAACTGTCGTGAATTATGGTTCATAATACACTGTAGTGTATTATGGTTCATAATTCACGACTAGAGATGGGGGTACAATATGAAATAAACTATTAAAACTGTGTATTTTGTTCAGGAAATTTGTTTCTGACATATATCGTATCTATAAAATATTGTAATTTTCAGTATTGATACTTTTCATAACGATATTTTTTAATATTAAGTATTTTAAAACAATATATTTATAACGGTACGTTGTATTGATACTTTCTACAGTATCGCCCATCTCTATATATGTCAAATTATTTGAAGTAGCTGCCACAACATTTTGAGGTTAGTAATATGCCTAAATATGTTTATAGATATATATACATCTCATCTCATAGATCCAAAAATTTTTATTCAAATGCGCCACTATGTCACGAAAAGAGCGTAATATATAATCTAACTAATTCTAGCTATTGAACTATCCTAAATTTAGAGAAGCTAACTTAAGGAAATTAAAACCATTCTAGCAGAAAACAACTATCCACAACAATTTACTAACAAAATTATCAATAAACGAATTCATTCCATATATAACAACTCCCAAACTAATAAAAAAATCCAATACTTATAGTTCGCTTCCCTACGTGAATGGTCTCTCAGAAAAAATAAACAAAATAACACAAAAGGAAAAAAGATCAATTTCCCACAAACTGATTGACACCAACAAGATATTTTTCTCAAAAAGTAAACCAAAAATAAATAAACACAAGCAAACACATACAGTATCAAATTCCTTGCCAAGATTGCTCCAGTACATTCATTGGCCAGAGTAAACAATATTTGCGAAATATTACAAGTTCACAAATACTCCAAAACAGATGTAACAGCACTCTCACATCATAAACAACAAACAGGACATGCATTTAACTATGACCAAACTAAAATTCTCGCAAAGGAATAAAACGATAAGGTGAGAAATGTTTTGGAAATAATCCATATTAAACAAAATTCCAACAGCATTAATTCTAGAAATGACATAAAAATCTGAACGGAGTTTTATAAAAATAATAACAGTGAGAAGCGCCATTATTACAGTATATCATGCTCAAAAAACTAGGTTCGAATAAAACGTTTATTTCGCGCACTCAGTAGAACTCGTATCGACATTGCGAACTATTCAATTGAAGACACTCTGTTAAACTAGCTAGCCCATGGACGTTGGCTAGGCATGATCATACTGAATGACATCTAAGACCTTGGTGCGCTTTGGAGGTCGTTTGAAACGGTTCTAAATAGCATGAAAAACTTTAAAATGCTCGCCAATTAAAATTGATTTCGTTTGGGGGATATTCTGGACGCAACTTAATTATATTATTGAGTGAAAAAAATTGGAGAGTTCCCCAATGTTATTAACTGCACGTTTATCTCTATTCCAGGGACATCCTGTAATTTTGTGAAACGCCCGTTACCATAGCACCAATTTTTCCAATCCAAAAACAAATTGAAGGTTTTTTTTGTTTTCAAAAACGTAATTAAATATTGAACTCATTTTTAATTACCGGAAAAAGTAGCCGCCAATAAGCACGAACCGAAAAATTTTCCCATAAATTAAGTTCACAATACATCCTTTAAATAGAACACGTTCCACATGTTTCAATTTATCGTCCCGCTTTCAGGGTATTTTCTTAGACTGTAACTTTTTTCTTCTATTTTCAACTCATCTTTAAACGTTCCTACCGTTGTGGGGATAAAGAAGCTCTTAGCTATTAGGAAGCAGAAATAGTGTTTGTTTTATTTCCATGGAGTGCTTTATATGCGAAACCCTACAGTCTTTTTCGCAAAGTGTTATGTACGATTTACGTGGATCGGTTTTTAGTCTATTGTGTATATTTTTGCTGTTATATTGGCCATATTTTTACAATCATGTGAAAAATAATTCAATTTATCCAAAATAAACAGTTTTCTCGATGTTGATGGTTGGTGATGGAAAAAATAATAATTGGGAATCAATGATTTTTAATGTTTTCATCCTCACACGGTTTTTATGTCGATTTGAAAATTCAACTTTTGGATTATTCAAATAAGTCTGTGACGTACATACTCTAAAAGAGAAGTTAACTACATAAGGGTTGACATAGGACCATAAGTCAGTCGGCTTCTTTTTTAAAATCGTCATGGAGTATAGGTTACGCTTATGTATTGCGTGAATAACTTATGCCACTTGCACCGTATTCGCTAAATCACTGTTTAAAATAACACACTGTTAAAAAATAAATAGTAGATTAAATTGCAATCACTTGCACCATAATTTAGGGGTTCTTGGTTCAAATGAACTTATCAATCTGGGGGAAGTTTTGCTAAATCGGTTGGTACTAGCACCCAACTTCAGTCTCGTCAGACAATGATATTTTGAGGTTAGATTTCGGATATAAAAAAATTAGATGACTCTGAAAGCTTGGGAAAAACCCCAAGTATCTTTCAAGCGGAAATCCACGCCATTAAAAACTGCG
>CAJUYG010001954.1:12417-31547 GCA_910591675.1 Galerucella calmariensis
AAAAATTATATTATGGGAATCACTCGTATTATCACAGTTAAATTACAGCGATGCGGTTTTTGGGCCTAGATTATTAAAAAGAGACGTACTAAGGTTACAGCGTATTCAGAGCTGCTGCATCAGGTTTATATGTGGATTAAGAAGGAAAGCACCCACTTCATCCTATTATAAAGAACTGCAGTGGCTTACTTTGGAAGAACGTCGCAAGGTACGTGAATGTGTATTATACTATAGAATTTTACATACACAAAAACCTCCGTACTTGTACAATAAACTTAGATTTAGAACCGATGTACACAATCTAAACCTGAGACAAGTTGGTCCCTTAACGATGCCTAAACATTCAACCGCCTTATTTGAGGGCTGCTTTTCATTCAATGTAGTTAGGATTTGGAACTGGATACCCGAATATTTAAAAGTACTCACATTGAATAGATTTAAGCGTGAAATTAAAAGTAATTTGCTTAATGGTAGCTTAAAAGCGTAATGGAAGATGGATCTATTTCAATTTTATTTTCCTTGAAATGAAATAGTATTATCATTTTCTTTGTAATAAAACTTGTAACTTCTGGTTTCTACACAAAATGTTAATATTAAATGATAATTGATCTGTAATTCTCTTCTTGGTAATGGGTCTCTCACGGTTTTTTTTCTCTTTTATTCTTTTATTCTTGGTTTATTCTTTTTTTTTTATTATTTTTTGACTTTTTTGTAGTTTGTATTATTTTTGAATTGTATTCAAAGTTATAGTGTATAGGTTTAAGTATTTAACTGGTTGAGTGGAAGAGCAAATTCTTGATTTATTCAAGGAATTTGAACCCTGCCATTTGGTAAACTGCTGTGTAACATAATGAACCTTTTTATGTATATCTTTACTTGTATGCACTGTATGTTTGGCCATTGATTAAAAAATAGTTTTTTAATCAATGGTTTGGCCAATAAAAGCATTTATTATTATTATTATTAGTTTGAAATTCGCGCTCAACCATAAATGACTGATGGCATAACGAGTACGTTCATAATACATCGAAATCTGACATTTAGATGTATTATTGAATTCCAAGCTTAGTCATTCCACACTGTACTTGCTTAGTAGGTGTGTTTTTACTATGGAACGACAACAGATGAATGGAGCGGTGGGCCTCCTTCGAGCTGATGTGCGACAAACTGAAGTTGCCAAACAGTTGGGAGTCTCGCAAAGCGTCAAAGTCGATTATGGCGTCGGTTTTATGGACACTGGGAGTCCAGCTGAGCAACATTCAGGACGTGGTCGTTCTACGATCGCCGCTCAAGACAATAGGAAGTAATACAGTGAGGAATCGTTTCCATGGAGTCAATCTTTGTAATCGGCGACCACTGAGATGTCCACCTCTGTCTAGATGCAATCGCGATGCGCGATTAACCTGATGTCAAGAGCTTCTGAATAGGGCTGACAATGACTGGAATACAGTTTTAATCACCGATTGGTCTAGATTTACATTTCATCCAGATTCTCGTCGGACAAGAGTGTAGAGACAGCCCGGAAATTTGGAACGCTTGCAGGAAGTGTACACATAAGGAGGCGGCACATTAATGGTATGGGGCGGAATCATTATTCCCACGCGGCTTCCTCACAAGTCGGCAATATTTGGATACTATTCTCCAACATGTCACACGTCCATTTGTGGTACTGTTGGATATAGCTTTCACTCAATGCATTATAACGCTCGACCTCATGCTACCCGTATTGTAGTAAGCTGGTTGGATAACGATGGTATTAATGTATTGCCATGGCCAGCACAGTCACCGGACTTGAATCCCATTGAGCACCTATGGGACATACTCAAACACCGAATTCCTCCACTTATGGGCAACATTCACAATGAGTTTCAATTTCGAGAGCTTCTGCACGCAGAGCAGACATTAACAATGTAATTTTGAGCATGAATGCTAGATGTGGAGAGAGCTGACAAATCACTGTTGTGATCATACTTTATTTAGGTTTATTTTTTGTGTTTTTTGCATTTTTTTCGACGTTTGAAAAAATAGTGGATTTTTGAATTCTTCTTTCATATTTTGCAAAAAAAATTGATGTTTTTAACATATTAAACAACAATCTAAATTATAAATTTTGTATTACCTTTCAAGTTGATTCCAGGTGAGAACACGACTACTTATAAAAATATCCCTAGACTTTTGAGTTGTGTATCCAGATTAGTGGACGATCTACAAGTTAGTGAATGTTAATGAGCATAGTTAACCATTCGGGCTAAAGGCCGTGCCACTGGGTCACTTGATGTATGGAGGTACACTGCATACTTGAGCGTCTTCCTTCTTCGGACGAATTTAGTAAAACCCTTCAGGCTAGTCCGAGCATTTCTGCAACGTCGTAACATCACGCCCGTTCTCAACTTCGGCTTGTTTACAAACTCAATACCATCTGCACTTATACAATTTATATTGTCTGGAACATCGCAAACTTTGCTCGAGTTGTTCAAATGTGGTGGTTTCAAGTAATGACTGCTTGAAATACAGTGTATGTCATATTTGAGTGTGCAAAGAGTCATCTTCGAATGGACTCTTTCAGAATTTTTTTATTGCTATAAATTGAAGGATTTTCATCAAAAATTGTCCTCACATTCTCACTTGTTTGTTTGGAGCTGGACTTTTATCCTGAAAAAATAATAAAAAGTGCGCAAAGCAAACGCCAGATTTGAACGTGATATCACTCTTCCCTCCCTCATGACGTTAAAGAGCCTGCCACCTTGAAAACGACAGACCGTCCTTTCTGTAGAATTTATAAGGTTTGCTTCCCTGGTTTTAGAATTTTGACATCTCATCTAACCTCGAAATCAATATTCTCTTCTGTCATTGTTGTTGTTCGGATTATTTGTTATTGGATCGTTTTCGTGTTTCCCACATGTTCAGAGTGCTTTGTACCAACTTGTCAAATAACAATATAAATTATTCAAGCAAAATATTCGCATAAGTTCTACGAGATGAAAACAGACGAAACTCATAGACAATATCAATGAATTTAATTCTTGGTTTTATGTAATAGTCGTCTGAAAAACGGAGAAAAAGTCGCTTTCTTCTCGATTTTTTTTCTAGGTACAACTACATGTGGTCTTCACAAAATGATAGAGTAGGTCCCTGGTCATCTGAAATTGGCAATTACAACATTTTTTAATAGGGCCAACAGTTTTTATTGCGAAATTTGTCAAAAATTTGTCAAAATTATGTTTTATTACCTTTTCACACATATCTCGTGATATCTCCGGAACTAAACAAGATATTTTCAACTTTTTTTTAATCGGTAGAAAAAACATAAGCGAAGATTACTGCGTTAGTTTCATTAGTATATAAAACCTAGTTTTTTTGTAAAATTAGAGAAAACTGTAATCTTTACTTTTTTTGCAGCACTATTTTCAGTGATCGAGAAACTTTTTTATTTTCCAAAATTTCACCAAACTATCTGCTTACCAAATAAAGCTAGAGCTTCAAGAAAGTTTTTGAAACAAGTATCTAAGTATCATAGTTTTTGAGCAATAAATACGCAAACTTGAAAGTTTCTGCAGCCGCGTTGTAATTATTGTGCTTTCTAACGAGCAGACATCTCTCCGCTTCCCGCATACGCATAATGCGACTTGTCTATTCCTGAAAAATTTGGCCGATAACTTGATTCAGTTGTTAACATAGTTGTTAACAGTCTTTGTTTTAACTGCGATTAGGTAGATATTATTTTGGATGTGTATGTTTCTATTGAGATTTTTTGTGTAAACGATGGAGTGTTTATTTTGTGGTTAGACTTTGCAAGATAAAGACAAACTTGTGACGCAAAATCCGAGATTGAAAGGATTGAAAGAAAAAAGAAAAGACACTTCTTGTGCTCAAAAGATTTGCATCACAAGGAAGACATTCTAGGAGGGAAGGTTAAAGTGAAATTTCATAAAACTTGCAGATAAACATTTATTAGTCCACAAAATATTTGATATGTTTCTCAAAGCAGTGAAACCGAAAACGCTTCATCGTCTCGGACAAGATATCCTAAAGACGGATTTAATATTCGGCAAATGTGTCTAATATGTAACAGATCTGAAAAGAAAGATCAACAGCGCTTAACAACTGTGCAGACAGATTATACAAAAATATTGATGATTTTAAAGACCTAGAAAATCTTCCCTTTTTATCACAAGATAAAACATTGGGAGTTGTACAAAATATATACTTTTTCTCTAAATGACATTAAAAGCGGCCTTTTAATGACACTTGGCAGGCTTAGAAGTTGTACTTTTAATGCCTAGGCAGAAAAGTCCACTTCCACTGCCCAGGCAGAAAAAGTTCAGGGATTTTGCCAAATCAATGTTATTTTCTATGTTCAGGGTAGCTTTCAACATCGAATAGGTAGACCATAACGTTGAAGGCTTCATTTTCTTTGAAAGATCGGAAAAATAGACAATCAGCACATTTTCAGAGAAAGATCCTATATTTTTCTTCTGTCTATATTCCATGAATCTGCTGTATGTGAGTTCTTGATTTTCCGGTAAAAGGTTAAATTCCACATCTCGCGCCTGGTCTCTTATCTCAGGTGGTGTTAATTGCATCAATTCATCTTCACTTTGCAGTAAATCTATTTCTAACATGGCAACTTTTCAAAATTGACAATGACAAAGTAAACAGTAAACAAGCATATTCAACAAACGTCATCAGCGGTAAACATAGTAACGCAGGGTCCAGTTACCTTTGATAAAATAATTTGGTTATTTGGATATTGATAATGAAACGCAATTTAAATATGAAAAAGTCGATTTTGCGCGGAATTGGAACAAATTTGAAGAAAAAATTATATGTCTCACACGACAGAAAAGCAGATTTAATGCCTTGGTTGGTTTCATAGCCGAGCGTAGCGAGGTTTTGCCATTTTTTAGCTTTATTTCATAACCTACAATAAATAAATAAATGAAAACTTCATCACCTACATCGAAGATAAATGCTTAAAAAAATCGTCCCTGGATATATCGTGACAATGGACTCCTTTAATTTATTAATAGATTTATTTTATATCTTTAGTTTGTAAAATAGTGTAGTTGTTCTAGAAATAGTGTTCTTTGGAAAAAACTAAAGGATATTTTATCATGCAAAATAGCGTTTGTACTTGTTTTGATGTATTTTCACCACGCAAGTTACTTTTTCATTGTCAGTGATCTCGTGTACCGATATTTCTTTTCATACTACTGACCTTTTTAACAACGTGACTGATTTATGTAATAATTGAAATGCGATAAACTGTTCGAGAGTTATTTTTTCAAATGTATGCACAACGTTTTTCAAATTGAATTGCTAGCGTCTTAATTACTTTAAAAGTTGGATAGCAGCTCGTTATTAAACATGAAAAGTATCAATTATCTGCACGCTTATTTTTGACGATGCAGTATTAAAACGTTTTTTATATAATATTGTTATTCCACGTAATAGTCTTACTGCGAGCATAAGCTAGAATTTTCGCAATTCTTCACCAGCCATTTTGAATCAGCACATTTTTTTATATCATCCTTGTGCCATCTTGAAAGCAATTAGTTTGTATTCTATCCCACCAGCTTTATTTCCATAATAAAACAAATCAGAAGTTCTGCGGAAGCCACTCCCAAAGTGCTTTTTTTTCGGCATTGTTTTAAGCTATATTGACGCTCCTTGCTAATACGGCCTGACGCTATTTGGCTTACAAGACGAAGAACGAGACAAAATAAGCAAAATCAAGATCAAACCCGACCGATTTAAGCAAGACCAAAACAACATTAGCAGGACAGAACGGATTTTGTGTGTGTGTTTTGGAAGCCGTTCTGACGCCGGGAGCACTGCAACCTATTGGCTTATTGTACTCTACTCCCACATTTAGTCCACCCATCCAGTTATCCCCGTACCTTCGAGTAGACGATATAGGTCCATTTGATGTCTGCCATATACTTCAGGTGGCACATTGGCTTTCCCGAAGATTGTTTGACTCCTCGAGTCCAGTGCCTCACAGTCAGATAAGATATGGGTTACGGTCTCGGTCTCCATGCCACAAAGTCTGCAGCTGAGGTCCCCATTATATAACCCTATTTTATGCAGATGATCTTTCACCGGGGTAAGACACGTTTTTTTGTTTGTTTTTTTTTTCTAAGGAGCCGTCCCTTCGCCGGAACCACCTGCCATACAGTTTCTGCCTTCGGTGGTCCAGCGACTCACAGTTGCATAGTATATGCAGAGCTGTTTCGGTATCCTTTTTGCATCTTCTGCATGTAAGGTCTCCGTTGTACAGTATTTTGTTTAGGTGCTCGTTTGTGGGAAAATGTCCCGTAAGTAGCCCCGTTATGGTGCGTAGTTTGTTCCTGCTGATTGAGAGCAGTTCTTTCGCTACTTTTTCTGATGGTTCTTTTATGAATTTCTTCCCATGTATTTGCCTGGTCGGTAAGACCCGTTAGATAACCTGTAATGATTCTTAGCTTATTCCTACTGATATTCAGTAGTTCTTCGGCCCGTTTTACACATGTGTCACCTATGAAGGTTTTACTGTGTACCTGCTTTGGAGTGTTCCTCCACTGAAGTCTATGTTTGTACCCATTTTTGTTTTTGCCCTCGGACTACCTTCTTTGTGGTCCCAAGAGCTGGTTCTGGTCCAACATATGCTGTTGCTGAACCTTTTCTCACGAGTTCATCAGCTTGTTCATTTCCAGAAATACCATTAGGGCCGTTAGGACAGAACGGACAGTCTAGGTCTTGGTCTTGCTTTGCTCATCACTACCAGTTTCATCAAATTTGTTTATAAATTTCGTTAATGTAGATCTACTTATAAAAAGGATTCAGGATTTGAATCGTTGATAAGATTAGCTGCAAGAACTGCAAGCGTATGCAGACGACCTTGTCATCATGGCAAGGACCAAGTCAGGAAGGGTAGCATATAATATCCTCCAAAAGACGTTGGACGATGTCCACAGTTGGTGTCAGAGGGAACAGATGTCTGTTAACCCTGGCAACACTGTAATAGTTCCCTTCACTAGAAAAAGGAAGTTAGAGGGTCTTCCACCACTTTCCTACAATGGTGAGGTTATTCCATTTGCAGCGGAAGTAAAATATTTGGGGATTATCCTAGATAAGAAACTTACTTGGAACGCTCACTTGGGAAAAGTTATCCATAAGGCCAGACTATCTTTGTGGACATGTCGCAGGATCTGTGGAAAATCTTGGGGCTTGGGACCCAAACAAATCTATTGGATATATGTGATGATCGTTAGACCAATGATCACATATGGAGCTATTGCCTGGTGGCCAAAAGCTTTACAGCGAACGGTCCAAGCAAAGCTCTCTGGTTTACAGAGACAGGCTTGTCTGGCAATCACTGGTGCTATCAGCTCCACACCGTCAGCAGCCATGGAAATTCTTCTGGACCTACCTCCTCTCCATATATTTTTGGACTGAAAGGCTAGATGGAGAGCATACAGAATTGTACATATTTCTAAATGCACAAATCAGGCTTATGCAGAACGAAGCAGAATACTAGCGGACAGTGAAAGTCACAGTATTCTGGGAATGACCTCTGACATAATGCCTCCAACAGTGACCTGCCTTACACCGTCCTAATTCCAAATAGAGATGAATGGGTCCTCCGTAAGGATGAACTATTAAGAGCAGACAGCTGTTGGTACACAGACGGCTCAAAAACACCCTCGGGCTTTGGTGCAGGTGTATACGGGCGCAGACCTAGGACAGAAATTTCAACCTCTCTAGGATCCTATGCAACCGTATTTCAGGCGGAAATTTACGCCATTGTTTCATGTGTGGAGAGAGTGGAGCAAGCCAATCTCATACATAGAACAATAAAAATTTTCTCGGACAGCCAAGCGGCTTTAAAAGCACTTAGCTCTCGCCGTGTAACGTCGAAATTGGTTTTAGACTGCCAAAAAAGACTCTCCTCAATAGGAGAACTCAATAAAGTATTGCTCTTCTGGATCCCTGGCCATTCTGGCATGTAAGGAAACGAGAAGGCAGATTTTCTTGCAAGGGAGGGTGCCGCACGTGTTTTTATCAGACCAGAACCTACAATTAGCATCACAATAAGTTTTGCCAAACAAACACTAAATACCTGGACAGCAAGAAGAGCTTTAGAGTTCTGGCATAATTTACCAGGATTGGTTCATTCAAAGGCTTTTATACATCCTTCGAAGTATGTCTCCAAACAAATGTTAGACCATAGCAGACATGACCTACGTTGTCTAACAGGCCAGGTTTTAACAAGCCACTGGCATCTGAATCATCATATGGTAAAACTTGGACTGTCGGAAGATCCGACTTGCCGTCTTTGTTTGGAAGATGATGAAACAGCAGAGCATATAATTTGTGCCTGCCCCGCTGCGGCTCGAATCAGGTATCTGATGTTTGGCAGGGTCTCTCTCTCGCCCTCGGACCTGAAATATCATTCACCAAATAAAATAATCGGCCTTGTTAAGAAGCTGAATTTGTTTGGTGAAATTTTAATAGGTGTGAGCCACAATAGACTCTTGCGAGTCGCAGTGGAGGGCCACTCACCAAAAACCTAACCTAACCTAACGCCATTCTTTTAAACTCTGTGCCAATTTAAAATTAGTTATAGTTGCGATATTTTGTCCATGGATAATAATGCGGTTGACGATTTTGATGCTACTATTGTTTTCTGTTCAAAAACTCACAATGCCATATCAAAGAATACACCAACTAACAAGAAGCGATGCCCAGCGCAATCTTTTTGATGTTTTGCTAACAATAATATGACCTTGTGAGACCGAAGTTGACAGATAACTTAGTTAATACACTGAGAAAATGAACAAATTTTCATACAGGGTGGGGCACTATGAACGAACTATTCTCTGGCGTCTTAACGGCAAATATAATTAGAAATAATAAGACGTAGGATTAAGTAGATTACTTAGGACTATAATTTAAAAATATTTTGGAATATACAGGGTGCTCCAAAAAAGCGTGCCGTGTCAAACTTAGGTTCCTTTAAATGGAACACCCTGTATTTTATCACATTTTTGAATTGTACTATTAAAAATAATGTAAGTTCATTAACATTTTCCTATACCTATCTAGTTTAGTTTCCAGGATAAATCGATTTTACATAATTTGTAGACCCTCCGAAAAAATACAATAACTTCAAAATAAAAACGAATAACCACATTTGCTTTACACCATCTCACTAGAAGCTTTTAACATTCTGTTTCCAATATTTACTGGTATGCTATCATATACAGGGTGTTTTTAATACGACAGTATAACGCTAACCATTTGATACATAAATCTCTGGCTTAATTTAAATGGAACACCCTGTATCTGTTGGGTCTGTTAAACGTGGGAATTTATCACCTTTCAGTTGGTATCAGGGTTCCCTAGATCTAACTCTGATAGTTTTCGAGAAATTTTAAATTTGTTTTTTAATATTCAATTATTTACTGACATCTTGTTACCTATGACATGATAATCCGATGGGAAGTTTTTAAAAATTCAAAATTTGTTATTTTGACAGTAAGTGCTTTGTGTATGATTTATAAAATAACTAGGTATGAAAAATTCAAAGAAGGTGTTCAAAGTGACGCCAATCTTGTTGGATACAAATTTGAACCTTTTTTTTAAAAATTTATTGTTCACTTTATTTAAAATTTCTGGTTTTACTGTTTGAAACGCTCTCCTTATCCTATCCTTCATGTTCTCAGGAGTAGTTGGCTCTGTATTGTAGACAATACTTTTTATGTAACCCCAAAGAAAATAGTCTAATGACGTCAAGCATGGGAACCTTGGCGGCCAAAGTTAAGAAGCCCCTTGCCCAATCCATTTTTGTGGAAAAATATTGTTCAGGTAACGCCGGATAATTATACTGTAATCAACAGACGCACCATCTAACTGCAGCCATATTTTTTGTCCTGTAGCTAGTGAAACGTCATCTAAAAGTTCGGGTAGTTTGTTACGTAGAAATTTACGGGATTTTCTTCCAGTTAGCGTTAAGTTTTTTTACTAATCTTATTGCAAAGTTAATGATTGAGTATCCTCAATAAAATTCTGATTTAAGAGACCTTTAATTTATCAATAATAAATCATACACAAAGCACTTACTGTCAAAATAACAAATTTTAAATTTTTAAAAACTTTCCATCGGAGAATCATGTCATAAGTAACTAGATGTCAGCAAATAATTGAATATTAAAAAACAAATTTAAAATTTCTCGAGAACTATCAGAGTTAGATATAGGCAACCCTAATACCAACTGAAAGGTAATAAATTCCCACGTTCAGCAGACCCAACAGAGACAGGGTGTTCCATTTAAATTAAGCCAGAAATTTATGTATTAAATGGTTAGTGTTATACTATCGTATTAAAAACACCCTGTATATGATATCATACCAGTAAATATTGGAAACGGTAAGTTAAAAGCTTCTAGTGAGATGGTGTAAAGCAAATGTGGTTATTCGTTTTTATTTTGAAGTTATTGTATTTTTTCGGAGAGTCTACAAATTATGTAAAATCGATTTATCCTGGAAACTGAACTAGATAGGTATAGGGAAATGTTAGTAAACATACATTATTTTTAATAGTACAATTCAAAAATTTGATAAAATACAGGGTGTTCCATTTAAAGGAACCTAACTTTGATACGGCACGCTTTTTAGAGCACCCTGTATATTCCAAAATATTTTTAAATTATAGTCCTAAGTAATCTACTTAATCCTACGTCTTATTTTTTCTAATTATATATGCCGTTAAGACGCCAGAGAATAGTTCGTTCATAGTGCCCCATGCATTTCTGACATGCGCATACAAAAAAAGAATAAGCAACTTCATTTCTTGTTCACCGGTGTATGTATTCTGTGTTCATATCATTGGTGCAGTACAATTCAATTCAGAAAAATAAAACTGATATTCCACAAGACATTTTGTATTAAAAATAATCCCTTTACAGCAAGGTGGTATATTATAGAGTTTTCGAAAATAATAAAGTCACTTTTCTTTATAAAAAAATATCGTATATCCTAATTGATAGCTTATAAAGTGAGATAACGGATTTATTTATATCTAAAATGTATTATCTTTGACCACAATATAACCCTATAATGTAATTATTGTATGGAACGAACGTGCCCAATAAACTTTTGTCACTAATCTCTCGCTGACCAGAAGAGAGTTCGTTTAGCGTGGTTTATTACAAATTCAGTTAATGTTCCCTCATTTTACTGTATAACTTAGACTATAAGGAGCTTAGTCCTATGTACGGAGAGTAATAATCATTAAGCTTCCATATTAATTAAATTCGATAAGACAACAAACAAGACTTAATGGATTCGTTTTTGGTAGGATGTCGGTTTTACTAAATTTCTGTTTAATAATTCGGCAAACAATGGGCACAAAAGGATGTACCGTGTATCCGTCGTCAATTTCGAGACCTATGAAGACTAAAGGACGGATGCCTCAGGCGCCATTTCAATCGGATAAAAGCTCTGTGTCAGTGGTGGAAGAAAATGTCTGCTCGAGACTTCTAGAGTTCTTCGTCTTATCCGCTATAATTCTAAATAACATCAGCTGGTAGCTACATGTTAGTGTAGTTTTAGTCGTTTCTTTGTTGAATTAATTAGGAAACATCTTGAGTTTGTCTCGTTTCAATATTATATAATTGAATTTAGACATTCCAAAGACCTATAGAATGTAAATTTATGTATAAAAGGGAACAGAAACTTGATAATATTTTCCCATTCAGTTCAAAATTACAAAATACTTTTTCAAAACTGACAAACTAAGAAATTATATTGCAAATGATTTCCAGCGTAAATTAATTTTTTTAACTAACACGTGTATTAAAAGGACGCCCACGTTGCTCGCGAATTAAAATATCTCGATTGTTAATATGCACAACAATTGGTTAAATAACTGTTCGCGTCGACCGTGCGTTTTTGAACCATAATAATGTACACAAAAATTATTCATCTATTACTCCTATTAATTGAAGATTATCCACGGATGGAGTATGCTATAGGTGAAAAATTTTTAAATATTAATTTAGTGAAAAATGTTATTCCTGATAAAAAGTTTCACTTGTTCTGAAACCCCATAATTTGAAATAAAATTCAAGTCTTCCAAAACCCGTCTCATTTTATGGCCAGTTTTATGAAAACCTGGAGTCTGACTTTTTGACATTTCTCCACATATTGGCTAATATCTTGGAAACCTTAAGGTTTGCAAGGTTCTAGTCTACGCCATTCGATTCAGAATTGAGTTTTCTATGAAAAGAGTAATTTTCCACATCGAAAAACCTTAGATATGGATTTTAGAATTTTCAGGTTTTGAAAAGTCACACCGAAACTTATACTTCCTTTTTTTAATTTCTTGGGAAAGAAAGAGAGAAAGAATTAAAAAAATTGGTAACCAATTCAATATTAGAACTAGTTTTAAATCGAATAATACATTGAGATCAATACTAACAAAAACGAAACCAAAGAATGAAGAACAATCTTCAAAAAACTGCATATATCAAATATCATGTGAATGCGACAAATTTTATTTAGGTGAAACATCTAGACCATTGAAAGTACGAATAAACGAACACAAAAAATATATCAAAGATAGGGAATTCTTTAAGTCAGCTATTTGCAAACATGCTTGGGAAGAGGGTCATCAAATTCAATGGGATTCATCAAAAATAATATTAAAAGAACCCAATAATAAAAGACGGAAAATCAAAGAAAGTGCTTTAATACAACTTAATGCAGATAAATGCTTAGCTAGTATTTCAGCCGAATATAGTCAAATTTGGTTACCAATGTTAGAAAGAGAAATTTCCAATAATCAATTACCTGCGTTATCAGGATAGCATCATAAGTTTTTATCCAGGTTTTCTTATGATTTATAATTTGAATAGTTGTTAATCGATACACATTTCAATACACAAAATCACAAAACTGAGTATACATATTTCAAAAACTTAAATATTCATACACAAAAAAACTATCAAGAAACGCGTTTTATTAACAACATTTCCAATATAAGCGAAAAAAACGCGCTATCCCAATAAAAACCGTTCATGGAACGTGCACTTCACTGGATTTCATTTCTAGTAGACTCGTTGGAATGTCATAAAATGAAATATTTCTTAATAAAAATTTGATAACAAAATTTTGCAGTCTTAATCTTCAAAATAATTTTTTGATTGTCTAGTTGTCAAATTTTTTCTGTTGTGTCAGTTAGGGATAAAAATTATTTTCTACTTATTTTTTCTTGACAACGGTAGCTGAAACGCTACCGAAACGTTGAAATAAAGAATTTAAAAATATTGTGGTTTAATTTCTCAAGAAATTAAAAAAAGAATGAATAATATACCACAAGGAACATACAGAAGATATTTAGAAACTTATACTAATTCGCGAAGACTCATAATTTTAAAAATTCTTTTTGTAGAACTGTATTATTTTATGTTTGTTTGCCTTTTTATTTATATCTCGAGTTCGACAATAGCTATCAACATGCGGTTTGCGCCATTTTGTTGAGAATTCAATCCAGTTTCATTATAATTCACTATAATTGGGTGTTTCCATTAAACATTTTTTAAGAAAACAAATTTTAATTTTTTTTCATTCGAAAGTACCCTCTACCTATGACAATTAAAACTAAATTCCATTGTTTTATAGTAGATGTAATTAATTCATCTACACTCTTTCTATTGACACTAATTTCGTTAAAATCGGTTGATTCAAACCAAAGTAATAGGTATTTATCCACAAACACTTTCCCACTTTCCCCCACCCTTTATTTGGAAAAATAGAATAAAAAGTAACTGAACAAATTTGTGCGAAATTTAGGCCTTTTTTAGTTTACTTATTTAACACTGGGTATAATTGGGCAAATTTCACAAAAAACTGGTTTTTAAATTTTTCTTCACAGGCTACGCCCCCTAGCGGTTAACCTAGAAACTTGAAAGTAATTTACAACAATTTCTCTTGTCCACTTTTCCTCAGGAATTTTTTTTCCTAAAGCTATAACATGAATAGTTTCTGATATATAGCCGAGAGATCGGCTTATTGGATCACCCGGTACACATTTTACGGTAAAAGTGCACATTTCCCAAGGATATACATTAACCGTAACATCGATTTTTTTGTACCTGATGATTTCTTGGATCTATTTAGGTACATTTTTCATGTAGAACTATTCACGAGTAAATTTTAATCTAACTCAACGCCCGTTTTAAGTTAATTCTGATCGTTTATTATGCTCATTTCCTTTTACAACATTTTAGGTATATATGATATAAACGAATCTTATTTAAATTAAGTTTTTCACACAGTGTAATTAAGCTGAAAGTCTGTATGCTGAAAGATTACATATTTGGTAAAGATTATCCAGTCGGAAAAATCTTATTAGGACAAACCGGTATATGAACTGAAATTCGTATTCAAAGTCACATACGCCATCTTAGTTTGAATGAAGGTAATCAATTGCGCCATCACTTTATAGAATAAACCAATCTCTAGCTACTGAAACTACAAAGTTAGTCACTGAACTGAATGGAATTGGATGATGGAACTCGGCTGTCTTTTAGGAAAGCCGACAAAATATCTACTAGATCAATCAGGGCGTTTTTCCATATCCGTTAATACCAAAGGATGTGTATTTCACTTCAAAATTATTTATAATTTTCTCATAAAACTTCAAAAACTTATGATTTATGGAATGGTAAATATAAATTACGTTAACTGAATTTTCTTTAGGTAATAGCGAAAAGGCTTTGTAGGTACATGGGAATCTGACATGTCTGGTCATCTGATTTCTCTCTGGAAACCATCCAGATTTAGAACAAGAAGTTTAAATAAGAATTAGTAGGTACTTGTTTCTTCATATGCTGCATGCTATTCTTCATAATTGTTAATGATCAAGGCATATGAACATTATATGGTTTTGAGGACGATCTAGTGTGATTATGTTATACAGATTCCTTAAAGACGACCTGCCAGTTGATCCAAAGAAAACCATACTAACTGCTTCTACGAATATAAGAGTTCTTGCGCTAGGTAGAGTACAACTGTTTGCAGAATAACTAGAAATATCTAATGAAGGGCATGCCCGGAAAATATTACCATACCAGAGGAACTTGGCATTTCTGGCAATGCAGAAGAGTTATGGGAAAAATCTGGAATATTCGGCACCAGGTGGTTCACTGGCTTTACACAACTGTGATTAGGCTAACGATCACCCGGGGGAAGATGAAGCCTATCCAAGGGACAGGACGTGCATGGTAATCCTGGTTTGTCGATGATTCTAGATTCTGGTGCATCTAGAGCATCAAAATTTGCACTTTGCATTTTCCAGCGAAGTGATTGGATAATTAGAAAACTCGGAAAAGCTGAAAAGCTCGTCATTTTTCCTAAATTTTAAATCTCCGGCGTTTTTTAAGTTATAGAGTTGAAAACTCTTAGAAAATAAGTCCTTTGGCACTTTACGTGGGCTAAGAGCAGGTACCATGGGATAATTACTTTTGTTGCAATTGCAATTGCTTATTTTTTATTTTCTTAATGCAATATTTTGCAATAGTTCCGGATGCGTTATGGATACTCCAATTTTCAATTTGGAAACGGCTTCGAAAATCACAGATAAACCTAGAGAAACAAAACGTATAACTTCGATTTGTGATAAAATGCAGCGAAGTGGTTGAAAAACGCTATGGAATACGGCCGAAAATGAAAAAGCGTTGCCGCGTGGCATATGCACTCTTTGCATTTGATTATTCGATTCACTTTTGCGTTCACTAATGCCGGATTCATACAACGTTCATTATCATTACATTTTCATTATAACTACATTCACATTATATTATAACTACATTCACATTAGAAAAAGTTAATTACTATAGTTTCCTATATGATGTTCATGCAACCACATTATTGAATTTCAATTACACTATTGCATTAAGAAATTGGTGTACTTTCAACTATAAATTATAATTATATTATATTTTTAGTGAAAACCATAGAGAAATATAATATAATGTCTCTGTCTATGGTAAAAACCATGAAATCGCATGCGCCAAAAATGTTACAGCTGTCATTCCGAGGTCTCCTTCTACTTCGAGCAGCCACTAATACTTTCCAAAGTAGTGAAACTGACATATTCCAACACGTTTTTGCTGAGAGAACCTCATAACTTCCAAATAATTGCAAATAACTGACCTCCTAGCACAACCACAAACGATTCAAATGATATGACGTTTATCAATTGCCAGTCTTGTCAGTTCATAATTAATTCGTTCCATGAACTGGTTTGATTAGGCAGTGATAATGTAATTTGTCCACGACCACCTAATAATAAGTCGATATTTTACCTCCTAACAAAAGGTATATGGTACCCATATATCTACTAGAGTGAATTATAGTTCATAATACACTGGAGTGTATTATGGTTCATAATTCACGACTAGAGATGTGGGTACAATATGAAATAAACTTTTAAATCTGTGTATTTTGTTCAGGAAATTTGTTTCTGAAATATATCGTATCGATAAAATATCGAAATCTTTAGTATTGATACTTTTCATAACGACATTTTCTAGTATTAAGTATTTCAAAACAATACATTTATAACGGTACGTTGTATTGATACTTTACACAGTATCGCCCATCTCTATATATGTCAAATAATTTAATTTTCACGTTAGTAATACCAAATTGTTACGAACTTGCTATATTACTGCAACGATGAATTCATTGAATTCGGATAGTGGAAATGAACGTTCTTGTACACCAACTGAAATAAAAAAAAGCGGCGAAATTAACGACTACAGGACTGCTGCCAGAAAAATCGAAAGATATGTTTACATATTATAACTTCATGAACTGGAGGTTAGTTGACTTTTATTTAATAAAGAAATCAAGGGTCGTGGACAAAGTATAGTATTCTACTCGCAATTTATGGCCAATATTCATTCGGGTGACTTGCGCCCCTCGCCTGCGGCTCGGGACACAAACGTCACCCAGCGTGAATAATGGCTATCATAAATTGCTCGTTTAATAATATACTATTAAGTGTAGTTATAATGTAATGAAAATGTAATTATAATGCACGTTGCATGAATCGGCCTTTAATCGATTATGGTTATGTGAACAGTCAATATCTTAGACATTCTCCTTTGAACTCAAACACACAAACCGGATTAACTATAAGTTAACCAGTCAATATTCCTTGACTTGTATTCCAAACCATAACGAAAACAGTTAACCAACCACAGAATAGTTATCCTATTAGAGGTTATGTGTTTGTTTATTTCTTGGTTTCCACAAACCGTTACGTCACAGTATTGTTAACCCGGTTTGCGTGGTTCAATCCAAAAAAAAGAGGATATTTTTCACTACTAGCTGTGAAGTTGACAATTATTGCTCCTTCTAGCCAACTGGGAAGCTGAATCACTTTATTAGTGGTTAATAATTTTCTATTATCAACCTAGGTCAATAATAGACAAATTCAAATATTTTGAGAATTCATGGATAGTAGTTCAACAAAAACTTGTGCAACATAATTTTGTATGCCCAGGAGATTGTCTTTAACATGGCAAAGCCACTCGCAAAATAATGCTCGGTCAATAATAATAGTCTTCATCACATTGGTGTATGATAGCGTTTTTGACCTACTTCACTCTGAAAAAGATTTTCTTGAATAAAAGAAAATTTTTTCAGGATAAACAAATCTGAAGTTTGAATAGAGTCAACCAAACAGAGGTGTTAAAAATTTTCAATTCACATTAAACGATTCAATGAGTAGTGTAACAATGCAGTATCCATTTAAAATGTTTTAATGAGTAACGAGACATACAATGTATCAATGACATTGGTCATTAAAACAATACAAATCTCAAATAAGTTTACTTTTAGAAACTTCCAGATCAAAAATGAATATCACATTTTTCACTTGGAATACTTTAGTGATTTTTTTCCTACTGGACTAATTTTCAGGAGGGTTAATAGAAATCTAACTGTATTGGTGAATTTTTTAAGAAAATTTATCGATTTTCCAAAAATTTTTCAATATTTGAATAAATTTCAAAGTTTTGATAAAATTTTCAATTTTTGGAATTTTTGAAAAAGTTTTAAATTTTCGAAAAAAAATTTCGATTTTTGATAAAATTTTTAATTTTTGAAAAAAATTTGAATTTTCAAAAAAATTTTCGATTTTTGATGAAATTTTGAAAAAATTTTTAATTCAAAAGAAAAATCTGAATTTTTCAAAAATTTTTTCGATTTTTTATAAAATAATAAAAATGTTTGAAAAAATTTTCTAATTTTGAGATCATTTTTGCTATTTGTCAAATTTTATTCAATTCTCGGAAATCAAATGTTAAATTCAATGAAAATAAAAAAAAATCGAGATCTTGCAAAATTCAGTCGATGGAATAATTATTATCGAGGAATTCTTGATTACAATTGATTACAACCTAAACCCTAAACGAATGATTGGAAATTGAAATAATATACTAAAACTCCACAAAGTTCAATAAACCAATTATTCGTAGTATTTATATTGAAGTGTTCATTTGCGGAATACAATAGGTAACTTATGTCGTTCCACAACAGTTCTTATAAATTGCTCAAGTTGGTAACTCTTAAGGGTAACACTGTTTTCAATGCACTCGACTCCAAGAGCAGCATTTCAAATAATCACAACAAACAACTTCTTACGTAGGTCCTCGGCAACAAAATAATGAAATTTGCCAAAGTTTAATTAATTCCACAGATTGTTGAAAATAAATCAAACGGAAGTAATATCACAAAGCCAAAATTCACTACACAAACGATGACCCAACTGCTACGGAGAAACTTGTTTAATCTTAGAAACTTAGCATAGTTAGTGAGGTAGTAGCCAGATTGAAACTATTCAAGTCATCCCCTTCCGTGTATACTAACAGCCCGTTTCATTGATTGCAAATAAAAGCAGTCGCACTTCCACAAATATCGCTCATATGGGGGTGCATACAATTATAGATTAGCATTGAATTTGACAGAGTCGGGAATTGCGCGAATCTCGAATGATACTACACTAAATAGATAAACAAAACAAAGCGAAACTTTAACAACCTCGTCGGGTAATACTAATTTATTTTCGCATCGTT
>CAJUYG010001954.1:46350-57717 GCA_910591675.1 Galerucella calmariensis
CTGGAAGAATACGCCCAGGCAAACACATGGGAAGAAATTTATAAAAGAACCATCAGAAAAAGTAGCAAAAGAACTGCTCTCAATGAGCAGGAACAAACTACGCACCATAACGGGGCTTCTTACGGGAGACTTTCCCACAAAGGAGCACCTGAACAAAATGGGGCTATATAACGGAGACCTCACATGCAGGAGATGCAAAAAGGACACTGAAACAGCTCTGCACATATTATGCAACTGTGAGACGCTGGACCACAGGAGGCAAAAACTAAGTGGAAGACCCCAAATGACTCCAGAAGACTTCTACAACCAACCAGTAAAGAACCTGTATGAGCTAATACAGAGAACGGATTGGCTGAATAGGCTGTAGTCAAAATGTTAGGAGAATCCACAATAAGCCTAAGAGGCTGAGGTGGTGCCGGCGAAGGGACGGCTCTTTTAAAAAATATATATATACATGGTTATAACCATTTCAGCAGAAGGGGGCAAGGAACTTGAAAAATTGCTTTAGGTCGTGGCACTAGATTCTTTTTGCCTTGCAATAATGCTTTCCCCTTCTAAACCTATCAGATGAAAAAAACCAAAACCCTCCCCATGTAAAAGCTATAGCTACGTGACTGCATCATAGGCTTATAACATTTTTGAAAAGGGGCTCATAAGGGAAATATTTATTTGCAAAAATTTCTATCTACAGAGTGCGGCATAAGTTCCGTCCCACTATCAGGTTCTTACAGCGTTCTAACAGAAACCAATCTGGAACTCCTAGAGGATCTACTAGGTCATATGGATGCTGACCCAGATTTGGCCCACATCATCCAATTTTTGCAAGACGGTGCTCCCCCACATTACGCTTTAATTGTGCGGGAATTCCTCAATGATCACTTCGGAGCGTGGATAGGAAGACATGGAGAAATTGAATAGCCAGCTAGGTCTTGCGATTTAGCACTCTGCGACTTTTTTCTCTTCTCTTTCTTTTTTCTCTTCAATTCCGAATAGAAACACATACAGAGAAAGTAAAATGTGAAAAACTTATATTCATCAAACAAACTCATAATAACTACACAATTTAACATTTGACAGCGCTATTATCTACGGTGATGTGATATCCTCCATTTGGATTAACTTCTATATATTGTGATGACACTAATTCTTTAGCTGTAGTGACTTTTCCGTCTTTTGTGATTAGGTTATTTTCCATCAATACATTAATAATTGCGTCCCCATTATCTTTTTTAGTTATTGTTTCATCATTTACATCTTCACAAATAAATGGTCTCCTTTCATCACAAGATACGTCTTGGTATTTTGCATAATCGCTAAGGCCTAAGCAACTTTCTCCTTGAGGACTACCTTGACGCCAGTTGAAGTAGGTTATTGGAGTGTCACTTGACTTCCATACCCATTTATCGTCTAATTTTTCTCCATCGGTCCAGAAAGATTCATCTCCAACTAGAAAAAAAAAATGTATTTTTGAGTAGTACGTACAGTCGACAGAAGCAGACAAGAGCCCCGGAAAATATGTGAACTAAAAAAAGGTCACCGCAACCAGCCAATCAGTAGTCGATGTTAGCGATTGTTCATTGATAATCGAAATAATCGGTCTATAAAAATAGACAATTGGCCTGATTCTATAAGAAAGTGGTTAAAAGAGTGATTAGCATATAATAACGTGTGGTTAGAAATAAAATTTTAATCACTCGTCTAGTCACGCGATCCATTTTTCAGATTCTATAAAACCAAAATCAACCACGGTTATTAAACTTCGTACGCTTAGGACCGGTTGTACAATTGTAGCTTAGTGAAGGCTCAAGTGTGAATTCAGGTTCAGCGTCAGATTGCTGTTGCACAAAGTTGGCTTACGGTTGCGCTTAATTTAAACCTTAAGCTTAGTAAAGCCTCCTAAATTGTTATCATGTTCCGTGGCTTAAATGTGAATGAATTGTATGCAAACATAACCTGTACTTAATTTAATATTAAATTAAAAGTTTGTCAAAGTTAATTATTTCATATTTTAACCGATGATGAGGATTTTTTGGAACTCATTGGAATCGTACAACACCCGAGAAGACCTCGGGTGTACAGAGAGCGTATGAATCACTTTGAATGTTAGAGAGATCATGAGTTTATTCAAAGATTTCGTCTTTCTAAAGAAACCTTGACAGATTGTATATCAGAGGAAATTCCTTGTAAATCTAATAGGTAGCAAATATGACAATAGTTAGGTTATTTGACAAACATATTGTGACCAATTTACTTTATACGCATGCGTCAGTTCGAAACAAGTTCTACCAACACTTGCAAATATAGGTTCAGTAGAGCTGCTACTGAACCATGTTTGTACAACAGGCTTAGGCTTAGGCTTATATTTTAAGCCCAGCTCAGTTGAGCTCAATTATAAGCTTCAAATGTACAACCGGGCCTTAATCGCCGAGATTGAAGTAATTTGAATGTATCATGCGAAGTTAGCCGATTCTGGCGTTTTTGACAGAACTTGCGCCGAAATGCATTAACGTCAAATTCCAAATTCGACGGGGTTATGTTATGCGGCACATGTGCTCAGACTCCGAATACTGACTGTTGTTATTTTCAAGACTACATTAGCTGTTAGGTGATTATTTTCAGCAGTGAACACTGTTTAGTTCGTGAAATATTTATTAATGTAATTTTTTTGTTTAACAATTTGTTGTTTGCTCAATAAAGTTGTGCTCTCAATTGATATTAATAGATTTTAATAATAATATTCACAACACAACAATCAACAGTAACATAAAAATGGCGTGCGATTAGTCTTTCCCTTGTGTTTCTTCTGGCAGTCAGTATAACACTATCTAAAAATTCAATAATTTATTCCATTCCAAAAAACATTTCATATAGTTTACTAACGACGATGGGGGGTCATTGTTTCCTATTTCGTAGTCCTCATCATATACTTTTCACTCACTATATTCACTATATCATTCGGCCTGATTCTATAAGGGAGTGGTTACAACTTAACCACTCAGCTGAGTGGTAAAAAGCAAGGTCAGTGATTAAGATAACCACTTTATCGGATTTCGGATTCTGTAACACCAAAGTGTTTAACTTTTTAACCATTCTAACCTCTAAAATGTGATTAGCCTTAACCACCAGGTTTCTCTGGTGGTTGTGCTTTAATCACTCTCGCTTTTTATTGTCAAAGTGATTATAGTGAGTGAAAAGTATATGATGAGGACTACGAAGATTATGATGATAACATCGACCTAGGAAACAATGACCCCCATCGTCGATCGTCGCTAGTAAGCTATTTGAAATGTTTTTCGGAATGAAATTAATTATTGAATTTTTAGATCGTGGCACACTGACTGCCGGAAAAAACACAAGGGAAAGACTGATCGCACGCCATTTTCAAGTTACTGTTGATTATTGTGTTGTGAATATTTCATTTAAAACTATTATCAACTTTATTGAGCAAACAATAAATTGCCAAGTAGAAAGCAAACAAAAAATAACATAATAAATATTTCACAAACTAAACGGTGTTCACTGTTGAAAATAATCACCTAATAGCTAATGTAGTCTTGAAAAAAGCAACAGTCAGTATTCGGAATCTGAGAACATGTGCCAGTATAACAGCCGCATAACAACCCCAGCGAATTTGCAATTTCGGCGCACGTTCTGTAAAAACGCCAGACTCGGCTAACCTCGCATGATACATTCAAACTACTTTAATCACGGTGATAAAGCGTCGTGGTTGATTTTGGTTTTATAATACAACTAGAGCGACATGGACACGCCCAAACTGGACTCTTGTTTGCTTCTGTCGACTGCACTTGAAATTACTACAAAAATGATAAAAAAGTTGTTTTCCTACGATCACATAGGAAAGTGACATATCGCACTGTCTAGTTCTATGGAAAGTGGCCTTTATTCATACGCGTACGGAAAAAAAACTTATCTGTACGTGTACGGATAAAAAAGCTGTCAAATAAATTTTGATTAAGATTGACCACTGGCAAGCTGTCAAATATATAATTTTTTATTAGATTTACCTATGTAATATCTAAATTTGAAGCAATCTATTTGAAAAGTGAAATTTTTGTCATTTTCTTGATTAAAAAAAATTTAGTGCGAGGTCGAGGATCGAACCAGCGTACTCTTCGTCAAAAGTCCGATGTTGTACCAACTAACCCAAATCACCTGTTATAATAATTGGAAAATGTAATCATCTTGGAAGGTATTCATGATAAGTATGTATGAATTATGTATCAATTAATAATTGTAATAACCTACCTATATTATATAGTTGAACTACTTGAATTTTTGTCACTAATGATAGTTATTGTTACTTTTTGAAATCAATTATGTTGACTTTAATTGTAAAATTTTGTGTATTAATATGTCAGATGTTGATTACACATTATTTGGTGAAATTATCACGTGATCGTAGGAAAATTACTGTTCATTACTAGTGCGAAAGTGATTTTTTACACTCGTGTGATTGTCGCACTCGGCTCATGCCTCGTGTTTCAATATTTCCCACTCGTGTGAAACATGTCACTTTCCGCACACGTTATGTAATATACTATTTCTTACCTGGATACGGTAATAGTTTAGCAATAATGGCATTTTCCTCTGCATTTTTAATATTTAATAATGCCATATTGTGATATGAACAGAAAATTCTAGCTTCGGATGCATTTGCCTAAAATAAACGGCATTTTTCATACAACTTTTGTGTAGCACTACCAATAATATATTTTTTGCGCGATCCATCTTTTTTGTTTATTTACAGCATCGGTTGTCAGGTCAGTAGGTTGTGTTTACTGGTTTCTAAGTCTAACACGTCGGTAAGTGATTTACTTACCGTTCAGACGTCGGTAAGTAAACTACGTCCTAGCCCTACATACATTTAAGTGGTCCTAAATAATATATTACTTCATTCATTACACAAAAGAAACAAAAAAAATAAGAAGATTGATATTTTTTAATGAACAGAATCGAACAGAACAATATAAAAAGTAATAAATAGCATGAAAACAATTTCACCAAAATGCAAATTATATTTTAAACTGATCGAGAAGTATAAATGTCACTTTTGACATTTCGTTCATTTCGAAGAAATTTAAATTATTTTATTCGAAATTCGAATATTTCAATACGATCGCGCAAAAAATGGTTTAAGCATTTCGAACGTTAAGGGTAATACCGGTCTCCAGCAAAATTGGAGGATTCGCTACGCTCAGCCTCCAAACATTGCTGTCGACCGGTAAACAACCCTTACCGTTCTAGATACTTAATATACTATGTGAAATTCCAAACAAAAACTTCACCATGTTAAAATGACGCTAAAAATGACTTACTAGTAGATTCCTTGATACGTGGAATTTTCTTCCGTCTTGAACAACAGTTTGAATTTGGCCGGATGGTATTTTTTTAAGATTACTCTCAAATTCTTCTGCTGAAAATTTAACAAAAATATGTCAAATGAAATCAGTCGATTTAGCTAGAATTTTTTATTATGTGTGTCAATAAGAACTACGAAACGGAGAGATTATACTGAGTTGGAATAACTGCTGGACTAGATTAGAGTATTTTATTCGATTATTAAAGGTTTTATGACAATTAATTTATATAACAAAAAACCGTATGTATATATCGAAACCAAACATAGTTTACAGCTTAGATCGGCTCTAGACTGAACAATAAGTATGGATATTTCCCAGTAGACGTCAAAACCTCCGAACATGAATTGGTGACTATAATGAGTGTGTTCCAGTTAATTATTCTTAGCATACTGGGTCGTTTAAGCGTTGCACATAATAACATAGCTGGCGCCTGTCAACCAATATCCAATGTCAAAATTAACTGTTATGTTTAGCTAACTTAAAAAGCGTTTTCGATTATTTACTTTTGGCTGCTAGTAGCATCTCGTAGTGACTGAATTATGTTCGTTTATTACCGGGCGTGACGCCTAGTCTTACCTTCCCCTTGCCCCTTAAGCACATACACGGACATTAAATATTTGACGTTTGTCCGGTTTGACGTTTCTTTAAAGGTTAAGATTGTGCCGATTACGATTTAATACGATTTAAACCTTACTAAAAATATCTAAATATGCAAAATCATATCATCAAAAACATTATAATTGAAAACTGTTCTCCTAACAACACAGGAAATTCATTGGCATTGGCACATGTCAGGTGGTTTTGAAGATCCTAAAAAATCGTGTTCGATTTGCTCAAAAGTCGTGACGACTGAGGCGTCACGCACAAGTGCTTGAAGCCCAAATAAACGAAAGCAACAAATGTCAAAGTTTCAACCCGCTCCCTTTAAAGCTGCACCTAAACTGAATTTTTGAAGTTGATGAGTCAGTCAATCTAAACTATTGCGGAAATTTATGTAGCGGAGAAGGTCAACAATAAAAAGGAAGCTGCAAATAAATTTTTTCACATGATAACGAAGCCAGAAGTCTCCCAATTCTTATGAGCTGTTTAGTCACAGGTTCCATTCCTCAGAAGATGCATAACTAACAGTAAAGGAACGCGAGTTAGAAAAGGAGGAGCAGTCGAGTCGACTAAATGCAAGACGAACGAAAATGTATTCTATTTACCCGTATTATCCTTTTTTCGTTCACAAATAGCTTTCATGGGAGTTACACAATGAGCATTATTCCAAAATAGTCCAGTGTTTTTTTCTAAACGTACACTCAGGCAATGTTCTTCTGCTATATCTGGCTGGCCTAAACCCCAGTTTGTGTAACTGATAGGCTGGTTGTTAGTTAGCCAGATCCAGTTTTGTCCATTCAATAAATTTGTACCTGAAGTCCAGAACTCTGTTCCAGCACCTAAAAACCCAAAAACATGAAAGAATTGTGGATTTAAATTTAAAAATTTTTCGCTCTTATACATACTCTCCAAAATGAAGCTCATGTATGTGGTATATCAATAAAAAATCGTCTAGAGTTTATATAATAATCTTTTTGGTGTGTGTCATCGATTGTTAATATCCTTCTAGCACATTACGTTGGGAGAAATGGAAAAAAGGCAAGTCTGTGATGATTGATCCTAATCAAAATATCACAATAATAAACCGTTTAAGGCACGGTTTTACAAGAGAGATTTATACTAGGTATAAATAACAGCATAGTTATTCTGGGAATAAAGTTATACCAGAATTTATACCTAGTATAAAACTAGTTGGTTTTACGATGCTTTTTTTACACCGGTATAGCAATTCTCGGATTAACATGAAAGTAGTTCATATAAATTGATATCTCCTGTCAGTCATATGTGATGTTTTTCTCCGTTAACCTTGAAACTTAACGAAAAGTGTTGTTATTGGATTTCAGCTGATTTTTCATTATTGATAACTTTTGCTGTCGTAAGAGAGTATAGTCAAAGGCACTCTTATCGTGCGGGTCATACTATTCAACAAAGACATACTCACCGTTTTCGTTTTCTTCTAATACGTTTTATCATAACTTCCAAATAAAGTCCGTAAGACAGACTTATGCAATTTCGACGGGATAAAAAAGGATATGTATTTAGTTTTCAGCGAATCTAAAAAGTCTTTCACCAGCGAAGTTTTTATTTAAATGTCAGTTTGACAATTCAAAGTGACAATATATGATCTATATTGGTACGTCTATGTAGCTATCTTCATGTTAGTTAAAATAATCTTCTTCTTCTTCTCTCCGGGTGTATTTGTTATCTCACATTTTGGTAACCTCTGTGTTTTTTGATTCAGGTTAGTGACCTTTGAACCCGCACGATAAGAGTGCGTTTGACTATATATTTATTATTTTTAAAATGGATTTGTATGATCTTCCAATATTTGAATCTCCCGATGAAGAAGATATGGTTCCGCTATGAAGGAAACCAAAAACTATACGTGAAAGATAACTACTCAAATTCTCTCTAAATTATCAATTTTTTAATCATTCGTTATTGTAGGATCAACTACTTCGAAACCTTAGATGACGATCAGTTTGAAGCCAGATTTAGGTTATAAAGAGCAAATCAGAGAAGAAATATCTACTAGCTCTAGTTACAACGCGTTCGTTTTTTGCTTTTAACAGACATAATTTATAGGTATATTCACTAAAAATGAAAATAAAAGTTCATGCCTTCAAATCCAAATGTTAAACTAGTGTAAACAACCTGCTTTTATGTCACTTTTTGAGGTTATTCGTAGAGTAACCGACATATCTGTCTGTTCGGCGACGGTATAGCTTATTCTAGACTTTCCGAGTATCCTATTCCATGGTTAAACTTATACCTGCTTTATAAAACGCTAGAATACATCTTATACCGAGAGTGGGCTTACTCTTAGTTTTTACCACTATTGTAAAACCGGCCCTAAATGTATTACAAACGTTAACCCTTATCTTTGACTTAAGAAATTTGATCAGTTGATGTTTAAAATACGCATAACCGTGACCTATCAATTAGGCAATCCAGAGACCTGTCAAATAAAATTCAATATGGCGACACAGGGCACAGCTTTTGGGTGGTGCAACACGAAAGCGACGATTTACGGTTGATCGACCGATTCAACGGACTGTTTTTCAGCTGGTGCAACCGGGCATTAATATTAGAAAATATCGTTGTGAAAAGTATCAATACTAAAGATTTCGATATTTTATCGATACGATATATTTCAGAATCAAATTTCCTGAACAAAATACACAGATTTTTAAAAGTTTATTTCGTATTGTTATAAAACTTTTAAGCTGGGTATATCAATTTAGGACCAACTTTTGGTTGTGTACCTATATAAGAACATTATTTTTGTGTTAGTGGTTTTTAGACTATCAAGAATTATTATTTAATATTTACGGGTAAGTACACACTCACTTAAAACATATACAATATTATAATGAAAGTGAATTTTTTAGGAAATTGCTGGCATTAAATTTCACTTGCTTGAATTGGAAGATATCACCTGCAGTATTTAACTTTTATGCTTACGGATTTCAGGAGTGAAACATCTACTTACTTCAAAATGCCAACAACTTGTATTGTAGTCGGTTGTGGGAGCCGTTCAAACCGAGACCAAGTAAGCTTTTTTAGGGTCCCAGCTGTTTTAAAGAACACATTTTTGGTGCACAAGAATGAATTAAGTAAGAAGCGTGGAGAAATGTGGTTAGCAGCAATCAATAGATGATTCAACAGAATCAAAAATCAAATATCAGGCTGTATGTAGCGGGCATTTTGTTCAGTTTTGTTCAATAACAATATTTATAAAAACTAAGAAAAGTGATATATTCTAAATAAAAAATACTAAATTGAAGCAAAATATTCTAATAAACTCGACTAAAAAGTCTTGAGCACTGTTTATGACTGAATAGACAATACAAAACCAACCCATCTGTCCAAATTGTTTGCCCTACACGGCCATATTGGTTCACGTGATCTGGATTGCCTAATCGGGAGAACTTACAGCGCTCAAGATAGGATGCAGACGTACCATTCGTAGCGGCAATGTGTCTTACGCCTTTTTCTACTGTCCCACTGACAGTTCTCGGCAGGTCTGTACTTAATTGTTTACGGTCAATTATTATTTATGAAAAGTGAATATTAATCGTATTGTTATATTTTTTTAAATAATACAAAAATATGCCTAGATACACGGTAAAACAGCTTTTTGGGAGTATTCAAGTATTTTAGTTGGAAAAAGAAGCTGGTGATTATCAATTTCATAGCCTTTTCGAATGATGATGATTTTATTTATCAAATTTAAGGTTAGCTATATGTCAATAGCAAATCAAATAACATGCCGAAAACCATATTAGTCCAAGAGCTAGTAACGCACGTTTCATTAAGTGTTTAATGCACCTTGAAATTTTTATATCAAAAATATATTGTGTGGAAAAGTAGATATACCTGTGTTGGCTTGACCCACCCTGGGACACCAGGCAGTGCGCATCCTAAAAAGGTGTAGAAAAATATGACCCAAAAAAAGTGCTTGATTCAGCAGCCAACAACCAGTAATCGAAAGTTTAGGTAATTTTAAAAATACAACCATTTGGGCAGACAGTTTTGAAGGGGTTTATATTTAATAAATCCCACCCCAAAGTTGATTTTTTTAATACAATTTGAAGTGTTTGATACTCCCCGAAATTTTAACAGCGTCTTGATTAAATACAAAAACAAATAATTACAAAAAGCCAGACACTTTTTTCGGGGTTTAATTGCCGGCAAACATGGCAATAAATATTATTAATAATAGAAAGAGATAAGCTTTGCATGGCGGTAGATGGAGTGAGAGCGCCGATAACCACCGTTGCTGCGGTCTTTTTCTATGCTCCCATTGGTTGTTGGTCACGTGTCTTGCACAGCTGTACATTTGCAATTTATATTTTGGAGTAGAATTAAAAAAATTCACGTACTTAGATAACTTATGTTCAAGCTTTTTATTTCTCGAGATTAAGTAGCACAATGAATTGATAATGATGAAAAATTGAAAGCTTTTCGTATTAAAAAAAAGGAGAGTGTGAGGTTATAATTTGAAATTTCACTATTAGTATTTATTTATTCATTTATTTATCAAAAGTTTTAGACTCTGAAGCCTTAGCTACCTTATAAAATAAATACATAATAATAATAGTATGGTAAATATTACTGGTTAATTTTTTTGGAGCATAGAGAAAGACCGCAGCCACGGTGGTGAAGGGGGACGCTCTCACTCTATCTACCGCCATGCACAGTCTATCTATTTCTATTATAATAGTTATTTATGATACATGCCAAAATAAAAATATATAAGTATCTAGCTTTTGTAGATCTGGAAAAAGCATTCGACACAATCCCTAGAACAAAAGTATGGAGAGGCCTGAAAGAAAGATGCATAGATAGCAAAATAATAAGAGTTATCCAAGATATATATAAAACAAATACTAACTATATAATAAAAAATCAGATGGATTCAAAACAGAGACGGGATTAAGACAAGGTGGAGGACTAAGTCCAACCCTATTTAATGTACACATGGATACTATAATAAAGAAATGTGAAAGAAAACCCAAAGCCATGTTTGTGGGCTATAAAAATTTAGAAAGAGTGGTAATATCTGAAGGAGTCTTTGCTGATGATGTGGTATTAGTGGCAGGAAACGAGAAACAACTACAAGAAAACTTAAATATATGGAAAGAAGCACTGGAAGAAGAAGGCATGAGAATAAATATACATAAAACCAAAATATTGATAATAGGAGAGTTAAATATTGAAACTAAAATCAAACTAGACAATATTCCAATAGAACAAGTAAAAGAATTTAAACTTAGGAGTAACTTTAGCACAAAATGGAAAACAAGATATTGAAATAAATGAGAGAATAGATAGAACAATAAAATTATATTATGCAATGAACCAAAAATTTATCAATAAAAAA
>CAJUYG010001955.1:0-14661 GCA_910591675.1 Galerucella calmariensis
GCATGAGCAAATATCGCTTGAAATATTCACAAACTTTTTAAGTGAAAAATGTAGACTTCTAGAATCTTTAAAAATAAATAGTAAACAAGATACACAAAAGCATAAGAAAAATAACTCATTTGTTAGCGTATACAAAAATTTATCAATTTGTTCATTTTGTGAAAAAGGTCATACAGTTTATAATTGCAGAACATTTCTCAATTTTAATATTAATAAACGAATAGATGAAGCAAAGCGGCGTAAATGGTGTTTAAATTGTTTACGAACTAATCATATAACTAATCAATGTAGATCTCCGCCATGTAAAAAATGTTCTATGAGGCATAATACTTTGTTACACGTTAATAGTGTAAATAGTCAAAACAATACCACTAACTAACTTAGCCGAGGTTGCATCTGCTTTCGTTAACGGAGCAAATCCTATCAATCACGTTAGTTATCTTTCAGCGTTGCCGGTTCAACGAAAAGACGGAGATATTACAGAATATTCGTTCGCAAATAACAACTCTTTAACCAGTTACAATTATAATAATAATAACAATTCTGAACAAAAAATATTATTATCTACTGCTGTAGTAAATGTTTGTGACGAACATGGAAATATACATTTTTGCAGAGTGATGTTAGATAGTGGTAGCGAATCATCATTTATAACGGAAAACATGTGTGATCAATTGGGTTTGAGTACAAAAAATGCAAATATTTCTGTGTCAGGGATTGGTCAAACCTATTCTAAAGTATACTTTGGCAAGTTTATCTGAAACCGTGAAAGGAATGCAGTCGAAAACGTTCGACATTGCCACGTTTAACTATAAAAAAATAGAAGAACTGATTATGTAGTGATAATAATTATAAATGGGTCTTTTTATTATTAACAATATTAAAAATATGATTAAACGTTAATTTTTTAATGTACTTGTTTCCTTGGATTTATTCTATTAACATTATTTTCCAATTTATGAATATTAAAAGAGAACACTTTTCCAAATTTGTTATGGGATTCTTAAAGCTCTGCAACGTTGTACGAAAACCATAATGACCACACCCTCCGATTACATAATTGGTGATTTTTATCGACCAGGTTACTTCTTATTGGAAAGCGCGTGCGTATGTTCTTCCCTCTCACTTCGTCAATTGACTGATATTGATTTATCCAGTGGTGTTCGTATTGTCAGTTACCTTTGTAATTTCAGTTTTACTTGGTAAAATAGGTACCGTACGCCATTTGTACGTTTGACAGATATACGCCATGTTTTTCCTCGCCTCTTACCGACGCCCCGTAGCTACAGATAAACTTGCCAAACTATATTAAAACAAAGGCAAATTAAAATACAAGCACGGCATAGTGTGCCCTTTTACTAGCTGAGCTTGCAATTACAGTAAAAAATTCTCTAAACGTAGTATTTGATCAAACTTACTTATGGTGTGATAATACGATAGTGTTATCCTGGATAAAAGAAGAATCGCAAAATTTTAAAATTTTTGTTGCAAATAGAATATCACAGATTCAAGGTTTAACTGACAGACAATGTTGGCATTATGTTAAATCTCATGAAAATCCAGCAGATATCCTTTCTAGAGGGGTTAGTCCTGGGCTGCTCATTTGCAATCAATTATGGTGAAAGGGTCCATCCTGGTTGTCGTTAAAGCAACAACATTGGCCCCAATCAGATACAAAAATTATAAACCTACCAAATCTACCAGAGATAAAATCTAAATCTATTAGCTCTTTGATATCTACTAACAGAAATGTCTTGGACACATTTGATACATTTTCTTCTTTAAATAAATTAGTTAACGTTTGGGCTTATTGCCATAGATTTGTGAACAATTGTAAAAAGCACAATTCTGCAAGGAAAACTGAGAATCTAAGCGCGGAAGAAATTAACCACAGTTTATGGTCTTTGGTAAAGGTCGTCCAAAACATTGAATTTGAAGCAAAAATAACTCATTTAAGGTCAAATGAAACAGTCGATTCGAAAAGCAAAATATTAAGCCTTAACCCGTTTATTGATCCTAAGGGCATCTTAAGAGTTGGGGGTAGAATCAAACATTCCGATTTTCCCTACGAAAAGAAATGTCCAGCAATATTACCAGCTAAACACAAATTAACGTTATTAATAGTGCAAAGGGAACATCTTAGGCTGCTTCATGCCGGCCCTCAAAGTTTACTTGCATCTCTACGTGAAACTTTTTGGCCCCTTTCAGGTAGAAATTTAGTCAAAGGAGTAGTAAGATCATGTACCAAATGTTTTCGATTTAATGCGTCAGGAACTAAATACTTGATGGGTGATTTAACAAAACATCGCGTATTAGTTAGCAAACCATTTTTAAACGTAGGAATAGATTATATGGGTCCTATTTTATTGAAAGATAGGTTAACCAGAAATTTTAAACAAATAAAGGGTTGGGTCTGTCTTTTTATTTGCCTCGCTACCCGCGCAATCCATTTGGAACTTGTAGGCGACTTAAGTACAAATTCTTTCATTGCCGCAAGATTTTTTGCTAGAAGAGGTATGAGCGCTAATATTTATTCTGATCATGGTACTAGCTTCATCGGTGCTAAAAATGAAATTTATAAATTTTTATCTAAACAAACATGACATCATTTCGAATTTGAGTTCTATTAATATAAATTGGCACTTCATCCCACCCAAATCCCCACATTTTGGTGGCATATGGGAGAGTGACGTGAAGTCAACTAAATATCATTTGAAAAGAGTAATTGGTAATACCCCATTAACCTTTGAAAAGTATGCTACAGTATTTTCACAGATTGAAGCTTGTCTTAATTCTAGACCTTTATCTCCACTCAGTCCCGATCCTTCTGATCCCCAGCCTCTCACTCCTGCACACTTCCTGATAGGAGAACATCCTTGCCGGAAGAAGAATATACTAGTGTTCCAGAGAATCGCTTGTCTTAATTCAAAAGACTTCAGCAAATGGTGCAACACTTCTGGGGAAGGTGGTCAAAGGAGTACATATCCGAAATGCAGCAACGAACTAAGTGGAAGAAAGCTTATCCCACGAAGCTTAAATCAGGTATCATAGTACTGGTGAGAGTAGATGGATTGCCTCCATTGAAATGGCAAATTGGCATTGTTTCTGCGGTGCATCCAGGTTCTGATGGCGTCGTTCGGACAGCTACTATCAAAACAGCAACCAGTGAGATACAAAGACCAGCTGTCAAATTGTGTCCCTTTCCCGATGATACTAGCTAACTGTTGAAATCTTCAGATTTTCAAGGCTGGCGGCATGTTAAGGAAATACTCCTCTACGTGGCAACTGCGCAATCAGAGAAAACGGCTGGTGACCGATCGAAGCGACAGCGAGAGGGAACCACTTCTTCGAGACTCGAATAACCGAACGCCACGCTAATCGTAAATGCATTATTAAAATTTAAAATAATTACAAATTGTGTTAAACAACATTTTTATACAAATAAACAATAAACCAAGCAAAATAAATTTTTCGTGTTATTCTGCACGTACTAAACATTGTACCTATAATGACCAACTGGGATATGCATTTTGGTAAGCTACATGCCTTAGAAATGTATGTTGAAACTTTTTCCAAAGAAGATATATGAACCCTATAATATGGGGACCATATGCATATTGAAGAAGAATACACCCAAATCTTTAATCAACTTTACACGTTCTATTGATTCAGTTCGGAGTCTGTAATTATAAGTAAGTGGATTTGATGACCTAGTAAAAGTAATGCAATAGCATTTATCAATATTCAGTGTCATACCATTAACAATACACCAATTTTTGAGTGAATCAACATAAAATTGTAATTTACAGCAATCTTCAACATTCCTGACAGTTTTGTAAATTTTTCAGTCGTCTGCAAATAATAAATATTTTGAATGTTTAAAAATAGATCCAATATCGTTAATAAAAAGGTTAAAAAGCAACGGACCTAAATGGGACCCCTGTGGTACCCCCGAAGGGACAATTATAGGATCAGATATATAGTTTTTTATTTTTACGAATTGTTTTCTATTTGTTAGATACCTTTGCAACCAAGTCAAAAGCCATGATGGAAATTCCATTTTGCCCAATTTGTATATAAGAATATCATGACATACTCTATCAAAGGCCTTGCTGAAATCTGTATAAATAGAGTCAATCTGTATTCCTGACTCCGTATTACTGATGATGTCATTCTGATATAATAACAGGTTGGTCACTGTTGACCTACCCGAAGTAAATCCATGCTGTTCATTAATAATGACATTCCTGCATTTTCAAGCTGAAAATTTAGTTATTAGCAACTCAAATAGTTTAGGAATTATGCTGAGCTTACTGATAGGACGATAATTTTTTATACTAGATTTGTCACCCGCTTTAAATATGGGAGTAACATAACTACTCTTCCATTCGCTAGGGAATGATTTATGACAAGAGACTGGTTGAACAACATACACAGAGGTACACTAAGTGTGTACACACACCTCTCAAGGAAGAACGAAGGAATTCCATCAGGTCCAGAACACAGGGTATCTTTTGAATTTGAGATTTCAAAAAATAGCCTAGATGAATATTGAATGGATGAATATCAAGTGACATTCACTGACAAAATGCGATCTGCAATGCAACACACTAGAACTATATACCGAAGAGAAAAATGAGGCAAAATGATTTACTATGTCATCAAGATACATATTATTTGGAACACCATGATCTTTGCGTAACGAATTCACATAATTCCAGAATAATTCTGAATTATTGCTTATATTTTTTTCAACATGATGTGAATAAGAATTATAGCATTGCTTTGCTATACTCTTGCTCTGCGCCCCAAGTTCAGAAAACACAGAGTAGTCGTTACGCGATTTCGTGGTCTTAAATCTTACATGAGCTTTTTTTTTCTCATGAATTAAGTGTTTTAACTGAGACGAGTACCATTTAGGATAACTAGAAGATACAAACTTTTCTATAGGTACAAAGTTAGCCATTACATTTAATAGAATTTGATAAAAATTAGTAACAGAAGCTTCGTAATTATTCTTAATAAAAACATAATCCCAATTAATAGATGCTAGGTAATTATTGATGGCCTGATAATCAGCTCCTAAAATCTACAAAAATGTCTTTTGTAGGAATTGGAGTAAATGTTTTTCCTACATGAATATCTCATTCAAGAGCAGTATGATGATTATTATTATCAAGTAATAAATCTGTGGCTTCAACCACATTTACGAAGTGGGGTTCATTACAAAAAATTAAATCCCATTTCTCCATGGCACGAAGAACTTTTGCTAGTTTTTCTTCTTCTCGTTGAGGAATGTCTTGGGGCCTGCCATAGCTAGAGCTTTTTTGCCCTCTTCTGTCTATGAAGTGATCATGAAGTGTCGCTATTGGAATGTTGAACACTTTGTTAGCTCGGTATAACGTCATTTGGCCTGACTTTATTGCTGACAACGCAGCTTTAACACTCTGACTGCCGGCATACTAATTTTTGATTGTTTTATTTTGTTTTGTCGTATAAAGGCCTGGTTTCTCTGACCAGATCGGCCCGAAATATTTCGCCGAATATTCGTGTACAAAACGCTCTAGGTTCCTGAATTCATTTTATTCAGAAGTTTCGTCTCTCCGTGGTTTGTCTGCCGATTTAAAAATTCGTTGCGATAAATTTCGGTCGTGTTTTTTCAGTCTGTCAACTTGACGTAGGGTGCTTCTTGCATCCCAAAATTAAAAATGGATGAAATGGATTTTTTTATTGCTATGGTTTTAGAAGAAGAACAGGATGATGATGATGATGAGTCTGCGTTACTAGCAGTATGCACCGAAAAAACTAAGTTTTGAAAATGTTTAAGAACAGGGCCAAAGAAGGAGTTTATGAGTTGTTAGTGCTAAAGCATCTTTCGGACAACGACACAAAGTTCAAAGAATTTTTCCGTTTAACTCCACATCTGTTCCATAGTGTACTAAATCATATAAAGGACGAAATCAGTTCGCAACCTACAAATAAACATCCGGCTCCAATTTCTCCCGAGGAGAAGTTATGTCTCACATTAAGGTAAGTTAAAAAAATATATTTCGATAGATACATAATCCTCATTTCAAAATCTGGAATATCTAATAAAGTAATATTTTATTCATTTTAATGAAAAAAGTAATAAAACTGGTAAACTCTTAACAAACTTACTTAAGGCAACATATTTAACGGATTGTAGGAGGTTAAGTAGTTCTTTATCGTAGAATCTGATGGCTCCATTGGTTCCTGATCAGTAGAATTGTTGTAAGAAGTTTTGTGATGTCCATATTCCGTTGGTCCTGGCTTGTTGTTGTAAGAAGTGTCGGGATATCGATGTTCTATTTGTTCTGGCTTGTTGTAAGAAGGGCCGGAATGTTCATATTCTGCTTGTCCTATGGCATGAAAAGAAGAAGTATCGTCAGAGTGTGATATCGAAAGGGATGGGCTTGGCGTTTGTAAGAGCGCCGGCAAAGGGGAAGGGTTTAATGGATATTTCTCTTGATATTTTTCTCCTCAATGTCAGCCATAACAAGGAAAAGCTTTCGTTTAGCTTCCACCAGGTACCGCGGCGATAGTGTTTTAGCTGTTGCTGCCAATGATTTGAAGAACAAATCAACAGGATCCTCAACTGATTGAGGCATTGAGTGAGTGGTTCGTTGGGCTATATCCCAAAGTAGTGACATTCGTTCAGATCTTCCGTTGTCAATAAGTGATAATTCTGTTCGAGCCTTCTTTGTATTTATTCTCCCACGTGTTTCGGATTGTCTTGATCTTTTTGAGCTGGCTGTTATCTCGACTAGTACCACATCAGCTTTGTCTATTTCATTAACTTGAGTGACTGTTGCTATATTTTCTTGTGTCTCATTTATGTCATCATTTTCCTCTATGAGTGTTTCATCCTCTGCAAGTGTTTCCTCTATTATACTTAGATGTTCCGTTTGCTCGTTTTGACTTTCTATATCATAACCATCTCCTACACGTTCACTGTCATTAACTGTTTGTCCATCAGCGAAGGTAGCAGTAGACACATTGGATTTCGTACTAAAATATAATATTTTAAAAATGACCATAATGAAACTAAAAAAGTACTTAGATCCTGTACTTACGTTCGGTGTACGAATGCTGTGCTATCCAAAATTTTCATGTGATTAAACTTTTCATTTCCCTGACTGCTGGCTGCGTTTCCAGTAGAACTCATTTTTTTCTTTCTGACATAGTAATCTCGTAGGTTAGACCATCTCTTTTTGCACTCTTCACCTAAAAATAACCATTTTAGTAGCAATATTTTTAACAAAGTATTTTGTTGCATTGTAATTTAATTTTTTACATTTATTATACCTAATTTAAAAAATTTTTGTTGCAGATATTTAGCCACGGGTGAGTCATATCGATCATTGGCATTTTCATTTAGAATTTGTCATAGTTGGATCAGTATTATCATTCGACAAGTACTCTCTGCTATTTGTGACAAGATGACTAATATAGTTATGCCTACTCCTACCGAAAATCAACTCAAAAGAAATGCCCTAGAGTTTTACAGGCGCTGGAATTTCCCAAATTGTTGCATGGCCATTGATGGAAAACATATTCGAGTAGTCTGTCCTCCAAACACAGGATCTCTACATTTTAATTACAAGGAGTATTATTCTATAGTTTTGTTAGCCCTTGTCGATGCTGACTGCAAATTTGTGGCCATTGATGTAGGGGCCTATGGGGGTGAAGGAGATGCTGGGGTATACAGTAAATCTAATTTTGGGAAAAGAATTGCAGCGGGAACCTTTAATCTTCCGCCACCAGCTGTGCTTCCAAACACAACTATTTTGCAGCCGCATGTCATCCTAGGAGACAACGCATTTACACTTACAGAAAATATGATGAAGCCCTATCCACAAACTTCATCTGCTTCTGACACCACAATTGCTACATATAATTACCGCCATTGTCGGGCAAGAAGAACAACAGAGAATGCATTTGGGATATTGAGCCAATATTTTAGAGTTTATTTTACACCCATTGCCGTAAAAAACACAGAAACTATTGACGATGTTATTTTTGCAACTTGCCTTTTACACAATATGCTAAGGGATTCTAAAGTACCATACCCAGAAAAAAATATTCATTCAAATCCGCCAATTCCTACTGAAACCTTTACATCTTTAACGCCTTCGCAGAACAGACGGTCATCTTTTGCAGCTAGACATGTCCGGGAAGTTTTTAAAGATTATTTTAACCACGATGCCGGCACTGTTGGGTGGCAGAATAATATTATAAATCGTACAAGATATCATGACGATCAACTCTCTCAAAACTAATATTTATTTTACGTTTACCATTTTTACCAACCATTTATTTTCATTTTTAAGGTTATGTCATGTGTTAGAATACCTATTTAGTTTAACTACAAATAAATAATATATTATCATCCTGTACAAACTCACCTGTTCTATTATATCCGATTTCTCCTAGTTCTTTTGCAATTTGTGTCCAAATATTGTCTTTCATTTTCATGTCCTTGTAAATTTTTAATTTCTTTGCATATAACGAAGGATTTTCTTTCACTTTTTCAATTAATATTTCATCCTCTAGCGCAGAAAAGTCTAATTTGTGGTACTTACCGGACATATTTAACTACTTATATCTACGTTGAATATTAAAGTATTTTTTCATAAAAATAAATGCCCGATCATCTATACAAAACCAACAAATCGACGAACTGTGCCGTTTTAAAACGTTCAAATCAAAACTACGTTGATTCGGACGAACTACTGTCCGCACACTTTCCCGAAATTTCGTTCCGATCTTTTATACAAACCGCTACTATGTACTACACATATATTGGGTTTTACCGGAAACGCCAACGAACTTTTCGTGCTATATCACCGAAATATTTCGGGCCGATCTGGTCAGAGAAACCAGGCCTTAAGACTGACCGACCAATATGCATAATTTTGCGTTGTCAGTCATTTATGTCCGACAGCACCATTATCATTCACGGCCGTGTCAGGCTTATTCGACTTACTTTATATTGAGTTTTGTATTCCTATCAGAATCGCGGCGCTGGATTTTATAGGTCTACAAAATTTCACGGCGCCTGAGTAAAAAAATATCCATTAAAATAATTATGAAAACTGTTTATTTTAAATCGTTCACAATGATAAAAAAAATAAGTTACTTATGAACTGTGAGTTTTAATATGGCATTCTTGGCACAGAGCAGGTTTTCCATCGCATCCATCGCAATATGTTCGCACTTTTCTTACTTTTTTTCTTGCTTCTGCTCTTGTCATTTCTTTTGTTAGGTTGATGTAGCAAGGTTTACATTGCTTTCGAGTTTTTTCTTCAGTTTTTTTCAATAAATGTGCAACTTTTGCTGTCACTACACTCAACCTTTTGGCGTCATTTCCATATAATAAACTTCTGGCTACATCTTCTCTGAATGTATTTATGTTTATTTTGGAATTAGAAATTTCTTTGTATATGTTGAATGCATTAACCATGGACATACCTGTCACCAACTCAAAGAAAACCTTTCGGTACCACTTGACGCCTCGACGATTACAACTACTGTATGACGCCATTTGGTCATACTTGTCAATGCCACACTTCCCATTATTATAAGCAATAATAGCTTCAGGCTTCAATTTTGGTGTTTCGTTTACTTTTTTCTTTTTGCGGGTGGGCTCATCGTTATTGGCCGTTGGTGACGGTGCTCTACTTCGCTTACTTGAAGGCGGAGGAATTCTCATCTCAAGTCCGTGTACTATAGATAGCATTGGTACATCCCTAGGATCTTTCCATTTAGAGACAACTATCCCATCATCAGTCTCACGCCCAATGTACTCATGTTTTTTTAGCTTTTTCGTCGTGACATCTTTCGGCAAATGTTTTCTTGATCGTCTAAGTGTACCTACTAGATGTGTGCTTTTTGTTAGAAGGATCCTAGCTAATGAACCACTAGTATAAAAGTTGTCCGTATAAAGGGTTCTTCCTTCATTTAACAATCCTTCAGTCAATGTCAGTACGACGGATTCACCTATTCCAAGTCCAGCAGGGCGCTGTTCTTCAGTACGACCAGTATAAATTTGGCATTTCCATGTGTAGCCGTCTGGACTGCATAACTTAAAAAGTTTTACCCCATATTTGTGACTCTTAGATGGTATGTACGCCGAAATTTGAGTCGGCCCCTCCATGGTATCATACTTTCGTCTATGACCATTTCTTGTCCCACGGTATAAGTCTGCTGAAAAGAATTATTCAACATTCTATCATTATTTGTCTCGTTTTCCCGATCACTAAAGTGAATTATCCTTGAAAGTATTTCAAAACGATCTCTTGATAGTGCTTGAGATACCTGATTTTTTTATAGTACATCAGTGGACCAATATGATGCAATATTTGGACGACTATTTAATCCCATCCAAATATAAAAACCAACAAATTTACGTATTTCCTGTACATTTGTAGGGTACCATTGGTTTAGTCTTGATTTGCGAGTTACATTTGTATTGGAAATTATATATGCCGCATAGCGATTGGTTTCTTCCACTATAAGATCGATTAGCGCAGGGGAAAAATAGATCAAATGCATCGACGGGTGTAAGGTTCTGTGCTAAATCTAGTTGAATACCTGCAATTCCGGTAAATCGAAATGATTGGTGATTTCCAGAATAGTCATACCAAGAAAATTTAAATTGATCATTTGAAGGGCCTGGTGTAGTCTGAATTGTATCATCTTCATTCTCTGATGAGCTAAGCTCCTCATTAGATTCATTACTGGATACTTCACCCAAGTCGATGTCAGAAATATTATAATCAGGATCAATGTCAGAGAAGTCCGAAAAATCCCTGAACTCCTCTTCGGACAGATTTTGCACTTCTTGTTGGAGCTCTTGAGAAGAAAGCGGCTTTATCAAATTCCAATTTCTATAAAAAACAAATAAAATAAATAATTTTATATCCATTTTACTTTTAATTGTTACCTAATGTGCTTAATGCACACCTACAAACTACTAAGACACACTCATAAATACCTAAAAAATACTTACATTATAATAATCAGGGACAAGCAATGTTTACAAACTGTAACTAAAAAAAATTTTGTAGTTCCACGCCGTGTCAGTCGTTTTTGGACACGTAAATAAACATGAAATTAACGGGCTTAGCGCTAAATAAACACTGAATATGCATGGCGTGATGTTAAACCTTACCCCCATCATCAAAAAAGCGCGCAGCCCGGACGTGCGCGAGCACGTAAAATGGCCGCGGCCTCAGCCGACTAGTGCTCGTCAGTCGAAAACGACTGACATGGCAGTCAGAGTGTTAAGGCTCTCTGCGGTATATCCTTTACCTCGGCTACTTTTGCGGATATATTTTCTCACCATGATGAAACTGAAAATTTTAAAAACATTTCACTTGAAACGTTGGGGTAAGAGCGTAATACGTATCGCTCTGGCCCCAGGAGTGACCTACGCACTAGCCCCGAGTTCAAAAAAGGAAGGGGCAAGAGCGTTATAACCAAAAAAACTGTCATCAAGGAAAAATAACAACAAAATATCAATCTAAACGTGAACTACTAGAGCTAATTTGTCTACTCACCAAAAATCAGAGATAAATCTCTTAGGATTGCCAAGAAATATGTGGATCGATTATTGACGTTGAGCTTGCTCTGAGAGTTAAAAAACACATGTGACACTTTCACTGCTGCATCATAAAGGAGACTGAACTATTCAGCTCTGTAATCATTTAGTTCGATGGCAGACGTACTAGGAACACAAAAAAATAGATGGCAGCACCTTTTTCAAAAGTAATATCAATTTAACGGGTATACTACGCTCTTGCCTCGTAAACGCTCTTGCCCCACCTTACCTAATATAAACCTGGAAGACAAAAAAACAGATAGAGCTTCACTCAATTCAAAATTGCAACATGACTCTGAAATAGTAGTTTACCTAACTAGTGCGGAAAGTGCTATTGCAGATGGCCGAACGACGCTTTAGCGGAGTTCGGCCAGCAATCGCGTGCGGAAAAGTCACTTTACGCACGTGTTAGGTACATTATTTTTTCTTCTATGGATAAAGTATCTCTTAGAAAAAGCTGCGACGGTAAAATTGGTTTTGATAACGTAGAGTATTGACTGACGATTATTTTTTCATTTGTTGCTATGTTGATTCAAAGTGACAGATGAGAAATGTCAGATATTTATTATTATTTGACAATCATTTGATGAGGCTTATACCAGCCATTAAAAAATTATTGAAGCGTACGCGTTCCTCTTTATTGAAAATTATAGCAGAATTCTAATAAATTTCTTAATTTTTCAGTCATATGGTGAACTTGGATATACAAAATACATATTTTGAATATTCAAATGTCAGTATATTCCTCAAATGTCAATAAATTTACTTTCCGCACTAGTGCAGAAAAGTGACTCTTTCCGCACGCTTTTTAGTGCGGAAAAGATTCACTTTCCGCACGTTAGTAGAAAAAAGACTTTAATACGACTTTTTCATCAGTTTTTCGACAAGCAGAATCTTTAAAGCGGTTATATAAAAACAAGAAAAAAGAAATCAGGAGGCAAGTTGCTGAAGAAAGAAAACAAAAATTCCTTACGGGTGGGGGTCAGTTGCCAGTTCTGAAGAAAGAGAAATGTCAAGTCTTAGGTTATTTGCACCATATTCACATAAATTATGTTTTTTTATGCGGAACCAAATAGGTGCATACACTTTTACCACATAATCTGTCAGTTTTCTCAAATTTTCGTTCGGCTGATTGGTGGCAATATATAGTCGTAATACTCTGTTGGCAAAAGTAACCCAATGTGCGTGAGCCAACTTTCCTGGATTTCTTTTTTCCAGATCATCAGATACTTTTCCACTTATGACAGCTTGACTGATCTCCAATAGGTATTTTTGATCAGAACTAAGGTCTTTTACGTCCACCAATGGTAGTTCAGAGTCAATTTTATCGAATGTCACTATCGGTAATGTCTCACAAGTCACAGGTAAGGTTCCAATTGGACCAGAAAAACTTTTTGGTCCAATTGTTGTACCGTCCATGCTATAAAACAAATGCCGAAGAGGAAGTTCATTACCATGTAGCTGGCATATGAACCAATGTAAGTTTCGGTTTAAATTTAACTCAATAAGTCTTAAAATTCCCCCCTTTGTACCAGTATTCGTAACGGTTCCATCGCGTCTGCATATGATTTCAAGTAATTTAACATACTTTTTCGCAACTTTTTGAATGTCCGGATTGTGGATTGACGTGGCTCATATATCTGGAAAATGGTTCCTCTAATAAGACAATATGTTCTTCTACCACAGTTGTTCGGTAATATTTTCAGGAGCGGGTAAACATACAACACTGTTCCACCCACCACGTCAAATTTAGTAGTTGAGGTGCTCATGCGTCCAAGCAGCCTTCAACCTTCTATTCGATGTCGCGCAGTTGGTAGGGTATTGAGCTTACAACTCAGAGGTCGTAGGTTCGAAACCCGGTTAGGTGCTGGGTTTTTTCGTTTTTTTTTTGTTTTTTATTTCCTATTTTCTGATATTTCTATACATAGTTACACTTTGATCAACTGGGTTTGGGCCTGGGTTTTCTTGTCTTGTTTTAGTTTTATATTTCTGATATTTACACATTTATTTCAATATTATGTTAGGTGCTGGGTTTTCTTGTTTTTTTTTTTTCAGTTTTATATTTCTGATATTTACATATTTATTTCAATATTGTTATGTTACTACTAAATTTGGCAAAGTCTTGAGTCATGCGCAGTTGAAGGAGCCGTGTTGTATGCTTACCCGCTCCTATATTTTCTACCACGTCGCAACATTTTTACGGTTCGGTCTTTTCTACCATCAAAATAAACTGCTGCAGGGCATTGACGTTCTCCCTTTCCACGTACTTGGAGTAAGTTCCTTTGTCTTTTCCTTGCTCTTCGAATTTTCGATCTGTCTATTACGTTACTTTTTGCACTTTCCGATATGAAGCCAAAGTCCATTAATACAGCAGAGGCAATTCTTGCTGCTGTTCGATCAGAAACAGGAGTCCTATCACATTCTAAAGCTACTGCTGCATTTGTGTTGACATCACCCCTGAAGTAGTAGACGGCTCATTTCGAATATTGCAGATGAAGTCTTTGTCTAACAAATCTGTTAATTGAGCGGGAGCAATTTCTTCGTCGTCTTGTTCGTTATCAACAGCAACTTGTTTTGAATTACTTGCAGCAGCAGCTAGTTGCAAATTTGTACGAGCTGTTTCTGAAGCTAATTTTCGATTACGTTTTTGTAACATTTGTTTTGATGTTTTAATATCTACAATTCCTATAGCCATTTGTCGAACTGTCCTCTGGTCTATAATAAAGGCTTGTTGCAATTTCGGGAATTTCTTATCCTTACTACAAGTACACTCTAAAAAACTCTTGCATTTGCAGTAAGATTGTAACGCGTTTTCTTCCTATGCGTGGTCTTCTACCACACTAACACGTCACTATGGACACCCTTGACGTAAAATCTCACAATGAAATGCTCGGGCGCCAGATTTTTAACGTGGTTTGCTCCACGGCCCCTTGACCCTTAGCGTCATAAAAAGAAATTAAACGGTTGTAATTTGCCGGGTAAACGAACAGCCGTAACTAGGCCACAAGACAAGTTCGAATATCCCTTTGGATTTGACA
>CAJUYG010001955.1:14671-45253 GCA_910591675.1 Galerucella calmariensis
AATTTACCGGTTCATAAAAAAAATTAAACGGTTGTAATCTGCCGGGTGAACGAACAAGCGTAACTAGGCCACAAGACAAGTTCGAATATCCCTTTGGATTTGAAATTGAGACGGTGCACTGCTATTCCAGCATTAAGGAAATAAATTAAATTTATAAGGTTCAACTAAAATCACTTATCGACACACAGAGTAAGAATAACTCGGGAATAAAAATGAACTATCAAAATCCTTGATAGTATAGAATGTATATAAATAAAACACATAAACCCTCAATAGAGAGCCGGCGAATATTCAATAAGTACTAATTACCTATTTAGCAATATAAAAATGAACTTTTATTCACAGCGGTGTTACTATATAAAAAAAAATCAAAACTAGTTTCAATTCGGGAAGTAAAAATATATCAAACTTATTTACTATTAAAATTAAGTACTCCAATAAAACAATTTTCCCAAAACAAATCACAGTTCTTTAATTTTGCCGGTTGCAAAAAAAAAACTGAACAAAGTAAAAAAAAATCAATCGGTCCGGAAATAAAAAAAAATATCAAACTATTTCCAGTATACGGAATACGGAGGTACGGAAATTGTTGAATATACGGTGAATATAAAAATATTTTACCTTCTTAAATCGGCTTCAATCGACTACACTCTTTTCACAAAATACTTAACGTATTATAAATTATAAATTCCGGGAACCGCATCGGAAATTTTCACTACGGAACTACAATCGGTATCGGTAACGCAGTAGTTAGCTGAGAGCTGCAGGCTGAGAATCGAAGGAGAGAACTGAAGGAGAGAACCTAGAATACCACTTTTCTGTCCTTTTTATATTCCCATTAGTAAAATTTTATTTAGAATCTACAAAAAAAATTAGTTATATACCAGACGTCTTTCGGAATTAATTCAACTAAATTAAATGGTATATATACCAAACGTCCTTTTTGATTGAAACATTTTAACTTCGGAAATTACTAAATTTTATGATTCAATATAAATTTACGTACCTCCGGACTAATACAAAAAAATACTATAACTATAATATAACGGTAATAAAAATGGAAAATGATAATTCGGTAACAAAAGGGAATCGGAAAGTTAGTAACGAGTTATTTAAAACCAAGTAGTAAACTAAAAAAAAAATGAAAAACTTGAAAGAAAGACCTCAAATCGGTGCAAAAAAAAATAACTTGTTACAAGATATATCAAACAAAGTAGTTTTTGCTTGCTTCACAAAACCATCTGATTTCCAGTGGAAAAATTCTTTTTTGGAGGATGATTTCTTGATGTTCATATACTTTTTGTGATAGTCCTTCAACATTTTTACTATTCTTGGCTTACTGAGGGTTGGAATTGAAGCCCGCTCTCATTGTTCTTGTATTTTTTGTATAAGAATCTGAGAGATATCAAAAAATGTTGCCTCTTTAGAATTAGTTTCAGGTATGAGATTGCTGCGAATATGTAAATAACACTTCAAAATATCATAATAGGTCGGTGAAACTCTATTGTCCAAATCACTTCCTTCTCGAAATATAGGACAGGCACTTTTATTTCGTGTTTTTAAGTTACTTGCACTTGCCATTTTGTATTACTAACGATATAACTCACTAAAAAATAGTCGCCCTGAGCTACATCATTGCTTAAAAGAGTTCCTTTATTCCTCAAAAGTTGTGGACACACTGTAGATCATTGTACTAATTTCAATAGTTAGCTGACTTAACAAATGAATAAAAATATATTTAGATTATTCAATAAACATAGACACGAGTATTATCGGTACGTGACTTTATTCAAAACTATAATAAATTACTTATAGATGATCTTCCAAAAATATAGGTTGAATATTAAACACTTTTAGCTGGTCATAAGTTTTTACACGTATCCGTATCCGTATTGGAGTTACGTTGACGTAAAGAAATTGTCAAGAGAGCCTTTTTAGCAGAAAACGTATCGTTTCGTTTTATTTTTAATTGTATAACCTCAAAGTTTTTTTATGTTACCTTTTAATATTTCTGTAAAACGTAAAAGTTGCTACTAGACGAGGAAGATGATGTAATATAGCACAAAATGGCACGGAATACTGACTTTGGTCGGGATACGGATACGTTTAAGTATACGGAGTAGGGTACGTAACAATACGTTCAACGCATCGTATCGGCTGAGACGTAACGGGGCTACACATGCGCAGTTTGTTACGTATACGGATACGTGAGAAATTCAAGACAAGCTGAAAGTCGTAATAGTTGTTTATGTACCAAGGCAGTGTTTGTAAAAGTGTGGTTTTACAAGAAGAGTTATTTAAAAATAAATAGAAAAGTACAAAAGAACTTTCAATCCACCATAGTTGGCTCAAATGCCTCTTTCATACCAGATTCTCAGATTTTAATTTGCTGAAATGAATTCTCCTAGTAAAATCTCCTAATATTCCATCAATAGTGGCTAAAAGAAACCTAACCTAAAAGAAAATTAGAAAGAAAATCAGTGGCGCCCTAAAATTGCTTTCTCTTTTTTTTCTAGTTTTGCTCAAAAATTTTCTTTTTTACATCAACAAGGTAAAAAAGCCCTGTGAACTGGCTTAGTTTACCTCCAAATTTATTGGTTAGTTAGGCAAAAACCTGCATTATTCACTTTAAATTTTTTTCATTATTCAACATAATTTTTTTTAACGTCATTGAACTCAATTAGTGTTTCATCAACGACAATCAACATCAATTTTGGTTTCACTTGGTGAGTGAAAAACTTGTATCGAACGCTGATATAAAATCTTATGATAAATCTCAAAATTTTGTTGAACTGAATAAATCTAAATTAAATGTATTAGGGCTCTTTGAAGATGTTTCAAAATTAGAAAATTGTGAAATCAAAATTTTATTTTATGTTGTTCCTTCAGAAACTTTAAATTTTGACATTCTTTTAGGCAGAAATTTTATGTCAAATAATAATGATTTGGAAATTACTTTTGGGAAAAATGTCAAAGTTCAGCGGAAAAATGTTGAGTTTAATGAGATTTTTTTGATTCAATATTCTCATGAAAAAGACATGCCAGAACTAGATATTAATGAATCGCTTTTGCGCAGCCAGAAACAATAATTTTATAATACTTTTCTAAATAATTATTTAAATGCAGAAAAACCTAAAAAAACCTTCAGTTGAGTACGAGATGAAAATTAATTGAAAACTGGACAGTCAATCATTTTATTCTAAACCTAGGCGTCTTTCATATTTTGAACAAAATGAAGTAGAAAATCATATAAAAGAACTTTTAAATGAAAATATAGTTAAGGAATCTGAATCTAATTATGCTTCCAGGATTGTTTTGGTAGAAAAAAAAAAATAAGAAAACCCTGCTTTGTGTTGACTTTCGAGACCTGAATAAGAATGTTTTGCGTGATAATTTTCCATTGCCCATTATTGAAGAACAGGTTGAGAAACTAAAAGATAAGGTTTACTTTTCTAAGTTGGACTTAAAAAATGCCATTTACAATGTTAAAGTCAGGGAATCAGATACTAAATATTTAAGTTTTGTGACACCCAATAATCAATATGAGTTTCTGCGAGCTCCATTTGAATTTTGTAATAGTCCTGCTGCTTTCAATCGCTTTTTAAATTTAATTTTCAAGGATCCAATAGAAAAAAATCAAATTCTTCTTTATATGGAGGATCTACTTGTCTCAACTTTTACTTTTGCCGAACATCTTACAGTTTTTAAGGACATTTTTCGACTTTTAACAAACAACCTTTTGGAGTTACGTTTGGACAAGTGTTCATTTCTAAAAAATGAAATCAGTTATTTGGGGTATATTTGGGGAGTCCTCAAGGAATATCTCCATGTATTGAACATATTAAGTCCGTTGTAAATTTTCCTGTTCCCAAAAATAAAAAAGAATTACATAGCTATATAGGTCTAATTTCATATTTTCGGAAGTACATACCAGGATTCTTCCTTGAAGCTAAACCCCTTTATGATTTATTAAAGAATAACGTTGAATTTAAATTGGGCCTAGAAGAAACCCGAATTTTTGAAAAATTTAAAAGCATTTTGTCTAGTAGACCAGTCCTTAGCTTGTACTCTTCGAAAGCTGAAACACAACTTCGATGTGCTTGTTTTGTACTTGCAATTTAATGTACATTGTAATTTGAGATTTAAAATACTATGTTCATTCATTATGTTTTATTATTATGTTCTTAGTTATGCAGACTTTTATGAAAATTATGCTCCTAGTTATGTAAACTTAAAACTTTTATGAAAATTATGTTAACTATGTTATGTTTATTCAAGCTCATTTATGACTTAATACGAGTTTATGGCCTTATGAATCTTAGATTAATAATCAGTCAATGTCAAAGTGTTACTGTTTGTTTTATAATGATCGAGTCGATCATTAAGTCAGGATGGCCGAACTGTAAGGCTACATTGTTAAGAGTGCTCTTGTGAGTGCTACTTCTCGTCGTATTGTCTGTGGTCGGCTACTCGACAGTTCACAAGTGACGGACACTTTCTATAACATTCGTTCGCCTTTTCAGTTAGTAGAGCAGTAGGAAGTAAGATCACGTTATGCTAGGTTATGTTATGTTGTAAGCTGTAGTTTTGTTTAAATATTTTATCTATGCATCCCATTAAAGTATAATTTTGTGGAGAACAAATAGGTGCATTATTTAAACCGTTCGGCAATCGATACCCCCCTAACAAACGCTTGCGTAAAAACGTTGGGTTTAACTTGGAACTCGATTGAGGATGTTTTCCGTTTCACGATAAATCTCAATATTAACCAAAGCCGTCTAACAAAGCGAATCATTTTATCCACAATTGCGCAAATTTTCGACCCCTTGAGGTTGGTAGGTCCTGCGGTCATAAGGGCCAAACGTATGCTACAAAAATTATGGCAGCTAGGGGTTCAATGGGACGAGACAATTCCTCTTAGCCTCCATACCGAGTTTGTAAAGTTTAGAAACCAAATGTCAAGGTTATGTGAGCTAGAAGTTCCCAAACAAATAATGATAAAAAACGCTATAACTCTAGAAAATCATGGCTTTAGTGACGCGTCCCAATCGTCGTATTGTTGCTGTTTGTATTTAAGGGCCACTGACACCTTGGGTAATATTTCATGCAGGCTAATTTGTGCAAAATCTCGCGGGGCACCCCCAAAAGTAATTTCGTTACCGCGTCTAGAGCTATGCGGAGCTGTCTTGCTTGCAGAACTTATACCTAAAACTCGAATGGCGCTAAACATTTCAGTTGATGAGACATTCTTATGGTGCGATTCCAGTATAGTTCTAGGCTGGATCGCCTCGGAGCCCACTATATTAAAGGTTTTCGTGGCAAACCGAATTGCTGAAATACAGCGTTTAACTGAGGTGAGGTCCTGGAGACATGTTAGGTCACAAGACAACCCCACCGATCTAATATCCCGCGGCTTGGATCCTGACCAATTGTTGAACTGCAATATGTGGTGGTCAGGGCCGCACTGGATAATCGAAAATAAGGAAAGTTGGCCAGTTAGTAGAATAAATGGGCCATCAGAATTACCTGAAGTAAAAAATAACACAGAATTGTCACACTTGGTGATTCCTGATTGTAACAACTTGTTCACAATATATTCGTCATTGACTAAACTTCAGCGGAAACCTCAAAATGTTGAGTTTAATGAGATTTTTTTGATTCAATATTCTCATGAAAATGACATGCCAGAACTAGATATTAATGAATCGCTTTTGCCCAGCCAGAAACAAGAATTTTATAATACTTTTCAAAATTATTATTTAAATGCAGAAAAACCTTAAAAATCTTCAGTTGAGTACGTGATGAAAATTAATTTAAAACCGTACAGTAAATCATTTTATTCTAAACCTAGGCGTCTTTCATATTTTGAACAAAATGAAGTAGAAAATCATATAAAAGAACTGTTAAATGGGCCATCAGAATTACCTGAAGTAAAAAATAACACAGAATTGTCACACTTGGTGATTCCTGATTGTAACAACTTGTTCACAATATATTCGTCATTGCCTAAACTTCATAGAGTAGTTACATTTTGCGTAAGATTCAAACAAAATTGCCCAAAAACTAAGATTCTCCGAAATGTGTCTAGTCTCACGATTACAGAGTTGAATTATACGTTAAATGTTTTAATAAAAACAGTTCAAGCTGTTGCATTTTCGCATGACTTAGAGCGACTAAAATCCAAGAAACCTCTAAGCTCCAAATGCAAACTTTTGTCGTTGAATCCGGAAAATATAATTCGTGTCGGAGGTCGAATTAATAAATCTACTGTTAATTCAAATCAAAAATCCCCAATTGTTTTGCCTAGTTACCATCCGTTTACAAACCTAGTCATTTCCTATGAACATATCAGACATCTTCACGCTGGCCCGACAGCTACGTTAGATGCTGTTAGACGAAAGTATTGGCCACTAAAAGGCAAAAGTAATGTTCGCAAAATTACCCGATCATGCGTTACTTGTTTTAAAAATAGACCATTAACCTCAGACCCGCTTATGGGAGATCTGCCTACTGAGCGAGTCATACCTTGTCGGCCATTCTTAATTACAGGCACCGATCTCGCCGGTCCATTCATGGTTAAGGATGGTAGGTTGAAGAACAGAAAGCTCGTAAAGTGCTATTTGTGTATTTTTATCTTTCTTTGGTCAAAGGCAGTACATTTTGAGTTGGTAGAGGATCTTTCAACAGACGCCTTTCTAAACGGTCTTAAAAGATTTGTAGCTAGACGAGGGTTATGTAGAACGATATGGTCCGACAACGCCACCAATTTTGTTGGCGCCAGCAATGAATTTAAACAAATAAAAAATATTCGAAATGAACAAAATGTCGTCAGGTTTTTAAATTTAAATAATATTGAATGGCGTTTCTCACCTACTAGGTCACCGCATTTTGGTGGAATTTGGGAAGGGGCCGTCAAAAATGCAAAGTACCACCTTGGTCGAATCGTGGGTAATGCTAGTCTAACCTACGAAGCTATGTACACGGTGCTTATGCAGGTAGAAAGTGTCATGAATTCCCGTCCTTTATCGGCAATGTCAGACGACCCCTGTCCCCATTAACCCACGGACACTTTTTTATTTGCGATGCTCTCACTGCCATACCGCAACGGGACGTCGAGGAGATAAATTCTGGTAGATTTTCCAGGTATCTACAGATGCAACAGATGGTTCAACATTTTTGGCAAAGATGGACCAGAGAGTATCTGTCTACGCTACAGCAAAGATGCAAATGGCGTCTACTTTCAAGACAGTTGAAGGTCGACATGTTAGTGATGTTGTGCCAGGAAAATACAGGCCCGTTGAACTGGCCAATGGGCCGTATCGTTGATGTTCACCCTGGAGCCGACGGAATTGTCAGAGTGATCAGCGTTAGAACGTCTTCTGGAGTATATAAGCGTGCAGCTGGACGTATATGTGTTCTACCGATCCATGATTTGAGTGCGAACGTACGAGAATAATGAACAATATTCCACACCACTATTATGTTGCAAAAGGGACAAATTACTTAAACTCTAATGGTCTTCAAGCTGTATGATCTTGTTTCGGTATTAGGTTAAGTTTTGTAATAATTGTTAAAAATCTGATTTATTTTTATATGTAGAAATTTAATGCTTGTTGTGTTGAAGGGCATGTGCCTTCAGAGGAGGCGGCAGTTTTACGCCAATCCCCAATATTTTGTTTTTCATATTTCGCGCTCTCCCCCGGAACTGCCGAGCGAAATCAGTCGTCAACGAGAGCTCAGAGTGAAAGCTTCTCTTTTATTGTTATGAAATGTTCAAATTAAAATTATCTAACAAACCAATTGAGTTTCTGTGAGTAGTTGAAAACAAAAGAGAAAACACCCTACACTTGTTATATTGCAAATAAATAGGGTTGGGGCGACATTACCCAATGACAGGGGCAATGACGCTACAACCTTTTTTTTAAATGTTCACTACTGCTGATAATTCCAAGATAAATACGATTCCTATTGAAAAGTTGATTATTTAATAGTTAAAGTTTATGTTGATGTTCTAAATTTGGAAATAAAAGAAATAATTTTAAAACTATAGTGTGTTTTCCTTAAGTGAATGTTATCCTGCTTACCCTATATAGGTGAATGTACTCATAATTTATCAGGAAAAACATCTAGTTTGAGATCTCTACTGAAGAAAGATATTAGTTTTGAATGAAATGATGACCATGAAAAATCTTTTGTGGAACTAAAACAAACGTTAACGGCTATTTCTCTGGATGCAAGATGGAAAGCCTTGTAGTCATGCTTCCAGAGCTCTAGCAGAAAATGAGTCTAGATACTCACAAAAAGAAAAATAATTATTAGCTTGTTGGTTCGGTTTAACTAGATTTTATCAATATGTATTTGGAAAAAAGTGTATTGTAGAAGCTGATCACAAACCTCTGATTTCAATCATTAAAAAACTATTAAATAACTGTCCACATAGATTGCAAAAAATGCTTTTACAGTTAAACAAATATAGTTTTGAACTCATATATAAACCAGGCAAATAATTAGTTATTGCAGATACTTTGAGTAGAGCTTTTAAGAAATGTTTGAATTTTGATGGAAACCAAGATTTCAATATAGAAGCAGAAATCTGTTGTGTAGAACATGACTTACATATAACAGATAGTGTTCGGAAACTCACTTTTTTCGCCGAGAAAATAAACTTTTATTTTGTAGTTCAACTAAGTTGAAACTCTTGACAACGTCGCAATCGTTCTTACAGCAAACGCATGCTCTACTAAAAATCAATACTAAAATACATATCACCGATTAGTTAGCCCTCCCTGTCTGACGAACCAGATCTTAAAATGCGTCTTCTCCCTTGCACCTTGCACAAGAGCAATGTCTCGAACAGACCCTAACCACCCTACTCTCCGACCATCTAATCGCGCCATACCCAAAAAGTCAGTATCTCGCCAGAACTCAAGCTAAAGGCATTGGCTTCTCCCTTATATTGCTATTCACACGTAACCCATACCGGTTAGGTCTAAAGTATTTTACCGAAAAAGTTTCAAAATGTTGCTTTCGGGTAATTACCAATTGCTAGTAACATATCTTTGTATATTTGTATATAGTTCCGGGGGCGTATAAAAGGGGGAAGGGGGTTGAAGCCCCCATGAAAAATACAATAAAGGTACATTATTGTTTTATTAGCATACTGCCTTCGGAGGTGTCTTCAGTGAAGCTTTCCTCCTCTAAAGCAATCAGATGAAACTCCCATGTAAAAACTCCCATGAAACTCCCATGTAAAAGGTATAGCTACGTGACTGTAAAGTTCAGTAAACCTAATAGTGACATTAAAATCCAGTGTTTCATTTCGTAATGTGTCTGGAATGAACGGTGACATATAGTTCATTTACGCTGTACGGTTTGAAGGGAAGGAAGAAAGAAAGATCTCCCTCAAATCGCACAGATAGTAAAAATGTGAAATTCAAAAAATTACTAATGAAGATCCGGAACTTTGCAATCTAAGAGACATATTAAAAAAGTGATTTAGCATCAAATGTTAAAAATTGGCCAGAGAATATAAAATTCTATTATAAATTGACATATCTTGTACAGATAATTTGATGTTTAAAGGTCAAAAACTAATAGTACCTGAAGTTTCAAGGAAAGAAACTCTGAACAAAATACATTATAGTCATTTATGCCTGTATTCCTAAAGCATCCATAAGTCGGTCTGTAACTATTGGTTCGATAAAATTTATTGGTTCCATAACTGTTAATGGTATTCCCATCGCTCATTTATGAAGTCGATAACTATTGGTCGATTTATAGAATCTATATCTATGGACTTCATAAAATCCAGGGAAATTTTAAAATCTTCGATGTGTCACAATGGAATTCAACCATTGCGTTCGCGCTTTTAACGATATACAATTTTGATATTTCCATTCGATTGTTCATAGTCTGTTAATTTGATTGTGCAATGGAAGAAAAAACCAAGAAGAGAAAGCGTTCCCGTAATTACACGGAAGACGGAAGGGCTGAGTTATATGCCATAGTGAAGAGACACGAAAGTGTCATAGAAAATGAAAAAACCGACGGTGCCTCGGTGAAACCTAAAAAAGCCGCGTGGGACGCCGTGGTAAACACGTATAACTCACTGCAGAAGACGGGGCAACTCCAAGCATTATATGATGAAATGAAGCGGAAAGCAAAAAAAAGGGTAGCTGATTATAAGGTATATTTTTCAATTCGCAAAGGAATATTAAAGTAAACTTTCATTTCATAGGTGCAGTTGTATAAAACTGAAGGAGGAAACTATTCAAAAACCGCAACCGCTCTTGATGAATTAATTGTTTCATAAAATCCAATGCGATTTCAAGGCCTCGTTAACCCTGCCGATGAGCTAGAAATTGAGGTAGGTGAATGCTTTTAAATATGAATTATTGTAAGGCATCTGAAACATAAAACACTACAGAGTAGAAAATATTTTACAAGGCACATTCGTTTAATTGATAATACTACCGTACTTAATAGCTACCAGTTTCTTAAGTTTCTTTTAGGTTGACAACAGTTTCAGCCCCCAATTTTATTCCAACTCCTTATCAGCAGCGACAGGTTCGTATGAACCATCAGTCTCTTCTGCTCCTGTATTGGTAATTGCTTCGACTTCACGGGCAACCCTATCCGATCTGGAAGTAGCACAAGAAGAAGAAGTAGTAGATGAAGAAGAAAAAGTACCTGAAGCAATTCCAGCACAGCAAGCGCATAAAAAGATACATAAAAAAACAAAAAACAAAAATTGGAGGAGGAAGCGCTCGAGATATCAGCTTCAAAAGAAAAAGTCTACTTAAACATTGCCAATGTTTTACTTCAAAAACATAAAGTAGATTTAGAGAGGGCTAAAGAAGATCTTACGCTGAAAAAGAAGCAAGTTGAAGAAACTAACCTCTCAATTGAGAACAAAAAATTAGAACAGCAACTGTTGTTGAAACAATTAGAAAAAAATATATAATTGAATTAAATTAAGTAAGAAATGTGTCTTTTTCTTCAATAGTTGTACGTAACAATTTATTTAACGGTTTGGATGCTAACCTATATTATTGGTCCCATGATAAAATTGCAGCTGTATTTATGCGTTTCTTGTTGATATAGCAGCGCCGCAAATTTGGAGTCATACATCTTCGTCGCTATTTCAACTAGTCGCACTCTATTAAAAACTATATTTTTCATAAATATTTTTCGACTAAATAATAATCCCCAGGAATCATCGATAAACTGAAGTTCTTAATTGAAATTAAATAGCAACTATCTCAGGATGATGGATTTTTAATAAGGAAAAAACCTAGAGTGCATTATATTTCATAGAATACTTTATTCGCTAAACAAAGTGTTTATTAAAGAAGTTCTCACTGCAGTATCAACATTATTCCTATCTGGAGTATTTTCTTCGTCACCATTATTTGGATCTTGTTCAAATTCTTCTTCGTCTTCAAAAAAATCATTTTCACCTAGGCAGATATTGTGGAGAACAGCAGTGGCAGTAATAACAGTTAATGCTGTTTCCACATTGATGGCAATCCCTACAGATAGACAAGGAAATCTTCTTTTTTAAATGCCGAAACACCTTTCTATTGTGTTTCTGGTAGAGCAATGTGCCTTGTTGTATTTCTGTTCTGCTGGTGTGGTTGGGTTCAACAACGGAGTTAACAAATACCTGAAACATTAAATAACGCTGCACTACTATTTCCTCAAAAGAAATATGTGTAATTCTAAATATGTAGTATTTTTTCTATACGCTTGTTTATTATACTGTCACCTTTTACAAGCATATGCACTATCCCCCAGGAGATATTTCTGTCCAAATTCTTCATTTTCTAACTGCACGTAGATGACAGTCATTAAAAATGGTGGAATCATGCGTTGAGCCTGGCCATTTTGCAACAACATTCCAGATGTATAATTTTGCATCGCAAATCATTTGAACGTTAATACTGAAATATCCTTTTCGATTCCTAAATACTTCTCCATTTTCGCCACCAGGTGAGGTTATTTTGACATGTGTTCAATCTATTGCACCTATGACACGAGGAAAACCTTTAATGTTGAAAAAATCTTCTGCTGCTACATTAAAGTCTTCAGGAGTGGTAATGAAATGTCTCTGTAATTGTCCAATAGTAAGAGACACCTTTTTCACTATCCTTGACACTGTTGGCTGGGACACACTAAAGAAGTCTCCAGCTACCAATTGAAAACACCCTGTTGCATAAAACCGTAGTGCAATTAGCATTTGCATCGTGGGGCTGATAGCACCATTTCTCTTCGTAGGTTTTTCCAACTTTCGTCCAATAACATCAACTATCCGCCTAGCAGACTGCTTCGAAATTCGAAAGCGCCTTTTGAAATCGGCTTCATTTAATTGGGTGAAATAATCTGGCCGCTTGTACTTTCTTGCCTTAGGTTCAACCTCATCTTCAGAAGATGACGAACCCTCCAATAAGCGGGTAGCAAATCTTGGTAAAAGATAATCCATCTATTAGAAAAAAATATTAGTTGAGTTGAAACTGTATATAAATATCCATTAATAATTTCAAAGCATCATGGTCATATGAAATATATTGTTTTCCACTCAGGAATGGTATAATATTTGCAAACACAGAAATTTTAGTATTTATGCACATATTTTTTAAATTATGATTACAATAAGTAGCGATCAAGATCAAATAGTAGGTACATTACAACCATCTGTCAATTTACTTACCTTTGATAATTAATTTATTCGATTGATTTCAGCACAGTACCGTGAAAAAAACATCAAAATTGTAGTTTCATTTACTCCAACATCACCGCTAATTGTCATATAGCGTCACTATTGTGACATTGTTCGATCTATAACTTATGGGTCGATTTATGGAACCAATAACGCCTATTGAACGTTTAGGAATACGAAAACACACGATTCGGCAGTATTTATGGAACCAATAACGCTATTGAACCAATAAGTTTACCGGGTCCTTTCTGAATGCGGAAAACGATTTTATTGAACCAATAGCGGTTTTATGGAACCAATAACTCTTATTGGGCGTTTAGGAATACGGGCATAAATCTTCTAAAAAATGAAAGTTCAAATATTTCATGAAATGAATTATTTCCAGTTGTAATTAATAATTCCACGCGGAAACCCGATTTCTACAATGTCCACCACATCAATGTTATCTTCAAAGAACAATTCATCTTCTATTTCCATTTCGAAGAATACTGAAAACGATTCAAAATGTATCAAAATTTATATGTTAGGTGGTTAAACTGAAATTATCCTAGGATTAGACTTAATCGAGTTTAGAATGATTTATTTGTACGGCACATACCAAATTGTTTCGTTAATCTGGATTAACAGTTTATCGCGATTAAACTGCGACAGTGCATACGGCCCTTAGTGGAACGTACGTAAAAACTAACACCATATTACTGAATGTTTGTTCATGTAGTTGAAGTAAATTATATATTTTTGCTGCGATCATCCTTTTATTTACACCATCTCAGCCACCACAAATTTGGCGACGAGATAAAATTTTCGGAAAACAGTTCTGAAGGCACATATTTTTCTAGTGGGCCCGAAAATAAAATGAAGACTCCTTAAGGTGCTGGTGCCAATATTTTGAATATTTAAAACAAAAAAAGAAGGTGAAGTACATTTTTGGAGATGGCTAACAATGAAGATATCAGATCACAAGGTATAACGCAGGTCAATGTAGTAAATACAGGAGGTGTATCATAGCTGTCCATTTTTAAACATGGTGATGACTTCGAGGTGTTTGGAGAACGCCTGGAACAATTTTTAGTAGCAAACAGTGTCAGTGAAGATAGAAAGGTGGCAGTTTTACTGACACAAGTGGATGAAAGTATTCACAAAATTTTAAAACAGAAGTGAGAGAGGTGAATAAAGTACAGCAGGTAGGAAGTGAGAAGAGAAAACCATAGAATTAGAGAAACAAACAAGTAACAAAGAAAGATGTTGAAGGTAGGAACACAGAATTGGAGTGTCATTTTTGCAATAAAGTAAATCACTCATTTAAAAGTTGTAAGTATCGTAAATTTAACCGTAATAAATGTGGTAAAAAAGGGCACATTGCGGCTGCTTGTACCATAACTAAAAACAATTATGCAATTATGTGGAACCTACTAAAAGAGTAACTGATGATGTTTTAGACATGTTTAATACCGATGTTATAAATATAAATTCATGTAAGTCCATTGTATGTGAATGTTTTTATTAATAATATTCCCACAGAGATGGAAATTGATACAGGGGATGACATTTCTTGTATTTCTTTTAATATGTACAAGTAACATTTTTCAATAGTTGAACTTAAACCTACCGTTATTAAATTGAAGTATCATAATGGGCCTGTCATTGAACCTGAAGGACAAATTGATATTAAAATAAAAATTGGGAGTATACTAGAGAATGTTTCACTCATGGTAGTGGAGGAGGCTACTCGGGCTTTGCTAGGTAGATATATTTTTACAATGTTCAATTTGCAGATTTCAGGGAAGGAAGTTTTTTGTAAAAATGAGTTGATTAGTATTCATAATAATGAGCCATTAGAGAAGCTGGTGTTAGATTTGGACCAACTTTTGAAAAAATTCAAAGATCTTTTCAGTGAGGAATTGGGTTGGTATGCTGAAGGAAAAGTTCATTTAGAGGTTGAAAAAGGAATTAGACCTATTTTTAAAAAACAGCATAAAGTTCCTTTTGCTTTCAGGGATAAAGTCTTAGCTGAGATCAAGCGATTAGAGAACGAAGGGGTAATTGAAAGATTGAACAACACTTCATAGGGAACTCCTTTAGTTCCCGTTCTCAAGGAAAATGGAACTGATATTAGAGTTTGTGCCAATTATAAAGTTACTATTAATAAACAGTTGAAAGATTTTGATCATCCTCTACTCCTCTACATCCTCTAATTGAGAAAATTAGATCACAATCACAGATCACAAAATCAGATTTTAAGAATGCTTATAATCAGTTCGAGGTGGATGAAGCAACTTCAGTATTATTAACCTGGAGCACCCCTTATGGCATGTATAAAGTAACTAGGTTACCATTTGGAACTAAGCCTGCATGCTCCATATTTCAATGTATAGTAGAAAAGGTACTGCAGGGGTGTAAGGACACAGTCAATTATGAAGATAATATAGTAGTTACAGGTAAAATTTATATTGAGCATTTAAGCAATTTGAATGAAGTTTTTACTAGATTGCAGAGGGTAGGATTCAAATTGAATTTAGCAAAGTGTATTATCTAGGGCATAAAATTTCGAGCCAGTGGCTGGAAACGGAACCAGGTGAGGTGAAAGCAATTGTAGAATTACCAGACCCTAGTAACCTGACAGAAACTAGAGCTTTTTTAGGTATGGTAAATTATTACTCTAAATTCATTCCAAATTTGGCACATAAGTCAAAACCAATTTACAGTCTATTATCCAAAGTTGGTAAATTTATTTGGAACATTAGTTTTTTTTATTTTGTTATTTAACGTCGGTCTATTTCTGCGACTGAGGCTAATCACCGACGCCGGGAGCACTCTACCCCTAACCGAAAATTTTGGCGAACCCACTAGTGTTCCAACCAGTGGTAGCGTTCTTTAACGAGCCCAACATCCATGGACTCGGGACCTCGGTTTTACGTCTCCTCCGAAAGACGGCATATCTACATAAAACCTCGTGCTCATTGGTATAATGCTTGCGAGCTGTGATATGCTAGTCCGCTGCAGGCTGTACGGGCCCTATACGATGGTTTTCCCTGGCGTGGTCGTCACCCATCCAAGTACCAACCATTTCCGACCTTGCTTGACTGTAATTATCGCATCAAACGCGTTCCACTACAGTGCTGGGTCGTCGCCTCGGAACATTAGTTGTAAGAATTCATTCGATCAAATAAAAAAAGATATTGTTTCTGATAAAATGATAATTCATTATGATCAAAGTAAGCCTATTAGACTGATTTGTGACAGTAGCCATTATGGGTTAGGAACAGCTTTGGTTCATGTGCTAGCAGATGGAACAGAACGTCATATTGCTTTTGTATCAAGGGTGTTGAACAAAGCTGAACAGAAATAAGCTGTTGTACAAAAAGAGGCTCTCAGTGTCTATTGGTCAGTACAGAAGTTTTACCAGTACCTGGCAGGACGTAAATTTGAGATTCTGTCCGCACAAACCACTGCTAGCTCTTTTTGTGAAACATAAAACGGTACCTAAAATGGCAGCTGCTAGACTACAAAGATGGTCACTTTTCTTATCGGGGTTCAACTATACATTTAAATTCATTAAAGTCCAGACCTACATACATTTGCCGGCATATAATTAAAGATTTGTATGAAAGGTGTTTAAAATGTGTTTGCAAACATTTCTTCAAAAACATTTGAACAAAACGTAAATGTTTTTTTGTTCACCGTCAGAATGGGAAACAAGTGTTTTGATACCAGCCAAGAGGCAAGTCTGGACGCGATCACAACAAACGTTTGTTTATTCTCTTGTTTGCGTTGTATCGGTGGTGTACCTAGTAATACTCAAATTTTGTGGATCATTATTATGTTAAGGTATTGTTGTGTAGAAAAGTACAATGTGCAATCAAGAAAAAACTCTATGTTCAATTGAAGACCTGCACAGTACACCATGTTTATGGGAAGTAAGATACGTGGACCATAAAAATCGGAATAAAAAAGTTGATGCATATGAAATGCTTACAAACAAGTACAAAATAAGAGTATCAGACACTGAGGAAAAAATTCAGGCACTAAAAAATCAATTTCACCGAGGGTATGAAAAATTATTGGACTCTGAATGAAGTGGAGCATCTCCTAAGCAAGTGAACTGGTTTGGCTACGAAAAACTATTATTTTTACTGCAAGGATATGAGTCTAGAGGTAGTCGCTCGACTGATGTAAAAAAGGTTGAAGAAACTGAGGTAAGATTGTTATTTTCACGTACCCATGTCTCAATTCTGGAGGAATACATTATAATTTATGTTCATTATCTGGAGTTAAAAATGTAAAAAATGACAGAACCTGATGTCTACTGAAAATATTCATCACAACTATTTAATCATTCATTGATTTAAGCTGACAAAATTTGCCAATGTTCAGAGCCCTGCGGAGATACAAAATATTCTCTGAATTCATCTCTTATTTCTTGCGCCGCAACTGGTGCTTTTTTGCAACAGATTGTAATCCAGGAAATGGTTTTCTTCGGACATCTTGTCTCCATGAACTCGGGATAATTAAATTATTATCGAGATCTTCAATGTCAAAAGTTCTTGCCCAGGTAGCAAAGGTACGTCAAAATGACGTACGTTCTAGGTCATTTCTGACGTTAGACGTCAGTGAACATGAAATTAACGTCATTACTAGACGTCACTATCACGTTTGTAGAATGACGCCATTTTGACGTCATTATTTGGCCATCTTGTGACATAATAGAAGAGGAGATTATTTTTCTTAACAAAATTATGTTATTCATGTAAATACCTTCACAAATATTGAAATTTCAAAAAAACTAAAACAGAAAGCTAACAAGATAAATTCCTAATTATTTTTTCTTTTAAAATTTTCGCCACTGTGACTATATCAGAGTTGACAGAAAATAATTTTGTTGTTTCTAAATAATTTTTTCATCCATATAAAGCAGGTAGTGCTAGCGCTGGCACCAGTAGTTCATCAAACTCAAAGTAGATTTCTCTTCAGAAGGATAAGTCAGTTCTTGTTCTCTTTTGTTCTCAATTTTCTGAATTAACCTATTAATAATATTAGGATTATAACCATTATTACAAGCAATCTGTTTAATAATATGCAACTCATTATTATAGTTAAAATGTGAAAGTGGGACATTAAGAAGTCTATGAATGTAACAATGAAAAGCTGCCATTTTATGTTGATGAGGGTGATTTGATAAGGAAGGTATGACATGTATAATACTGGTTTTTCCTGTTCATTTGTTCGTAGTCTTTAACATTTCAATAATAATTTTTGTGATATTTGAATGAAACGAATGGTAATTATAAGGTTAGATAAAACAATATTTTACTTTTACTTTGTATAAAGTTTTTATATGAATTCGTTCTCTTTTTGGTCTGTTATGTTTTGTGAACTGAAAGTGTGATGTGTTTGTATACATATATTTATCAATTTTGTTCTACTTATGTACATCCTATTTATAACATTATTCCATTTATTTTTCTTCCAAAGTTTTGTTGAGATCATAGAATATTGAAGATATGCTTTATTTGGTTTTGATTTTACCTCTATCAATATTTCGAAATTTTGTAGAAAAATATATGAAATATATAACTACTTGACTTCAAAAACCTCTCGGTTTTTTGTTTTACTGCCAAATTTAAGCCAGCTGTCTGTCAGTTACCTGTTAAGTGTCAAATCTACGAAAAAAAAATGTACTCTTCTTCTCTTTTTGGCTGCTATAATTCTACTCCGATTTTTTTCTCAAATCTACTACGATCTTTTTGTCAGCTGTGGCAACGCTGATGACATGGTCAGTTTGTGTAGTTTTCCTATATATGCTGTATTCTAATTTATCGAATTTGCAAATAGTGAGGTCTAAAAAATCTTATTTACTTTCATATTCAATCTCTAAAGTAAAAGTGATGTTAGGATGAATTAAGTTTATTTTATTCAAAAGATTATTAGCTGTGTCTGAATTACCATCAATAAAAACCAATCATCTACATATCTGAACCAATGTAATATTTCACTATTATTTTCGTTAATTATGTGATTAACTTCCAAATTATTCATGAACAAGCCAGCCAAAAATGGAGATAAACAACTACCCATTGCTGAACCTTCAGGCTGTTCAGCTCTTCTCAAGGGTTGATTCGGCTCCAAGTTAATGTCACACTAGGATACCAGAGGGTTCAAGACTATAAAAATTGTGGGCGCCACTACCTTTTTGTACGTTGATGAACAAAAGAAATGACGAATGTCGAACAAACTGAGGTGAGAAAGGTAGAAACACCTTATAGAATTTAAAATTAAAAAGATATAAAAATTAAAAAAGTTATTCTACCCGGACACGATATCCCTCAACTTTTTATTGAGCGATAGCGGAAAATATGTCTTTCTAGTAAGATAATCGGCAACTTTAGTTGGACGGGAGGTATGATGGATAGCAAATGTCATTTGTCTTAGGGTAAGAGTTGGTGGAATTGGATCACAGAACTATAGTTGGAACAAATTCACTTTTAGCTAAACAGTCCATTTTAAGGAATAATCCTAAAAAACGTCGATTTTTGATTTTAATTTACCGTATTTTAAAATAATATTTTAACATACAGGGTGAATTACTTTCGAGTTATGTCGTTACCGTCATTCTTTTAAATGGAGCACCCCCATTTTGTCTCAATTTTTGGATTACTCTAGCTAAGCTGATTCCAAAAATGTATCACATGTTGATTCCAATTGGAACAGGGAGGACAAAAATACAATAGTTTTGTGTGTGCTCATAAAGTAACTGGTAACATTCTTCATTAGTTATATTAACATTATTATCAAAAATACTTATTGTCTAGTGGGCAGAATACGATGAAATACATGACTTTATAAATGTTCGAACTGTAGCTCTTGCTGTATTTGACAGTAACCCAAACGGTGAACAAATTCTTGTTGAACCTTGTTAATTGTGCCTTGAGAGATATTGTTTATTGCTGTCCGAATTCTCTCTTATAATTCTTGAATATTTGCTAGTTTCGTTTGATACACATTCTTCAGATGCCCCCACATTAAATATTCCAAAGGATTGAAATCTGGTGACCTCACTGGCCATTCAATAGGTCGACATATACCAATCCACCTGTTCGGAAAAATTTCATCTAGGTACCTTCTAGCATCTACAGCATAACGTGGAGGTGCACCATCCGGTTGAAACCATACACTTCCATCAAAACCTCCAGGATTACGTCTGCTGGGAAACAAATTTCGTGAAGTAGGTACAAGATACCCCCTTAAAAACTCAAGGCACGTTGCCCCGTTTAAATTACCTTCGATAAAGTAGGGTCCGATGATTCGATTTCTCACAATTCCAGCCCATGCATTCACCTTTTGCGGGTATTGTGTATGATGCTCACGCATCCAGTGGGGGTTTTCTTATTCCCAGTATCTACAATTCTGACGGTTAACCTCGCCATTTAACGTGAAAGTGGCCTCATCAGAGAAAATAATATTTTGTATCAAGAGAGGGTCTCGGTGACATTCGTGCATCATTTTTTCGCAAAATTGGATTCTATCGGGATCATCTTCGTTCAATACCTGCATAAGTTTGATATTATAAGGATGCCATTTTTCAAGCTGTAATAGTATCTGTACAGTTTTCCTAACACCGATATCGCGACTAACTTTACGCACAGAAGTGTGTGCGTCTTCTTCAAACCTAAGTAAATATCTAATTCTGTATCAGCATTTGCAGAGGGACGACCTGATTTGCGTGCATTTTCAATCGTACCGGTTTCTCGAAATTTCTTTTCAATTATACTAACTGTTGAACGCGTTATAGGTCTTTCTGGATATTTATCATCAAACAAATTGCACACTTTCATCTGAGTTCGCAATCTGTCTCCATACCCAATCATCATAAGTATTAAAATTTTTTGTTTTACACTTTTCTCCATTCCTACTTCAAATTAAATCTAAGCAATAATTAAAACATTCACGAATACCAAAAATATTGTGGTAAGAAACTGTCACTGAACATCAATAAATTACTAAACAAATAATGACATTTCACAAAAAACTAGACACCCATGTTTTTTCAATTGATAAGAAATAATTTCTTTTATATTCTGTCCGCTAGACAATAAGTATTTTTGATAATATTGTTAATTCAACTAATAAAGAATGTTACGCGTTACTTTATGAGCACACACAAAACGAATGTATTTTTGTCCAACCTATACCAATTGGAATCAACATGAATGAATGGATGTCTTTATTAACAAACGTGTACAACACATTTGCCACAAGAAGGTGAAGATTAGCTAGAAGTTACTCTTTAACTCTTAACCTTCAAGGGTTACAAAATATGAACAAAAAATATATATATATATATATATTATTTCATTTAACATTATAAATTAAATGTAGAATACAAAAAAATAGCTTACTATAAATTAGTCAGTCGAAATCAAGAATTATTGTTTTTCAAGCAGCATATTTTTAATCGTGTGCTTAAAGGTATAAAACGAAGTCGCCGTTATATAGGATCGGTAGGAATTTATAATTTCACCCAATTGTATGTGAAGGAACGTTTAAATATGACTGAAGAATGGTTTATCATTGTCATAGTGTTATGTCGAATTTGTGCTCATGAATAGAACTACGGAAAATAATTTTATCATACAAATAGACTGGAGTTCTAGTTTTCATCAAGCGATAGATGAAAACTAGAAAATGAAAACAAAATAAGTTATTGATCTTTAACCAATTGAGCTTTTTAAAATAAGCCGAAATATGATCATATTTTTTGCAATTAAAGATGAATCTACAACAAGTATTTTGTATATTTTTGTATATTTTGTATATTTTATATGTTTTTTAAATTTTAATAACTAATCGATGAATATGCCGAAATTTTTTGCCACGTATGATATATCTATTTTTATGCCATCCAATTTGAGTATTACTGAACTTTTAATTATCTCTGTATTAGCTCCAGAACTAAATAACACTGCAGTGGTTTTCAACGGATTGATAGTTAGGTTATGTTGTTTTAAAAATTGAAGTATTATATCTAAGTTAGAATTAACTGCATCCATAGCCCGTTGCATTTCAGCAAGCTCAAAGTAGTGCAGTAGTTGTGTATCATCTGCAAACAGATGTATTAAACTGGTAGTTACAGCTTTGGGCAAATCCGAAGTATATATAAGAAATAATAAGGGGCCCAAAATGGAACCCTGTGGAACACCCGAAATTACGATCTTTGACGATGAATAGTTATTTTGGACGCGCACACGTTGGTTACGATTCCATAGATATGACAGACAGACTTCTATTCCAAAGTATTTAAGTTTAGCACACAACAAATCGTGATCAATTAGATCAAATGCTTTGGAAAAATCCAGAGCAATTAGAAAAACGCACATTTTCTTATCAATAGCTCGAATAATATTGTCAGTCAGATTTAACAGAGCAGTTGTAGTACTATGGACCTTTCGGAAGCCAGATTTTTCAATTGGCAAGATATGATTATCCAACAAAAATTCACTTAATTGAAGATGAACAATACGTTCAAGAATTTTAGATAAAACCGTAAGCAAGCTGATAGGTCGTAAATTTCGAATTGTATCAGGATTAGATGTTTTTGGAATTGGACATATGATAGAATTTTTCCAAGTCTTGGGAAAATATCCATATAACCAAGGTGCATATATCATCCCATAAAATGTTATCAAGATCTCTTTTAAAATTAATATGATCCAAATCTTTGAAATTACGTAAAGTGATATAACGTTGCTCAGGTTTATTGACCTCAATATTCAAGGATCAATAAGGCAGAGCATTATGATCACTCAAATGACACAAATCTGTGCCGCTTTCACGACAGATATTACTACTTGTAAATATTGGATCCAACAATGAAGCAGTAGTTGCTGAAATACGTGTTGGTTCTTTAATATGATTAACATATCCATATGTTTTGAATAAATTTAAAAGAGTATTAGGAACTAACATATTAATGCTTAAGTCGCCTGTAACAATCGAGAAGTCATATTCGATTAGTAGATGAGGATTGATATCGTTAATAAAACATAAAATCTCTGAAAAACTTGAATTCGGAGGACGATAGATTACCACTAACGCTACATTCAATGTTTTGATTTTAAATTTCAATAAGAGATATTCTATATTCGAATTGGTATTTGTGTCATTATTAATCACACTGCAATTTAAACATGATCTTACATAACAACCCACTCCACCACCTATTCTGTTTATCCTGTCTTTTCTATAGAATTTAATCCGGGCAAAGAAATTAAACTAGAGTCAACAGACGCATTAAGCCACGTTTCAGTGACACATACAATATCATAATGATCTTATGTTCAAATTTGCGATTTTTGGATATGAAGCCATTAAAACAAACAATTATTAATAGACAATAAAATAAAATAGAAAAATGAAAAACAAAAGAAAAAACCTAATTATAAATCCGATTAAACATACAAAGTTTTATCTATAAGAACTTGCTTCAAATACATCAAAGTATGGCATGCTGAATACGTGGCGTGGTGATCTGTAGGGTACTTCGTTTTATACCTCATATTAGAACTTACACAATTCTTACAACAAATTTTGTTTTTTTGACAGTTATCCATTGAATGTTCATCACCACACAAAGAGCAAGCAACATGTGATACATTTTTGTAATCAGCTCAACTAGAGTATTCCGAAAATTTAGACAAAATGGGGGTGTTCCCTTTAAAAAAATTACGGTGACGTCTTTACTCGGAAGTAATTCATCCTGTATATTAGATCATTATTTTAAAATACTATAAATTATACCAAAATTAGACTTGTTTCAGGATTATTTCTTAAAATGGTCTGTTTAGCTAAAAATGAATTTGTTCCATACTTTACAGACACAGTGTATGGTTACTTTGGTAAGTTTGATTCAATATTTTTTAGATAATCAAAAGTTTGTAGAGGCTCATATATAGACATTTTATTATAACAAATAATTTATTCAAATGCCTTTGAGGATGCTCTTGAAGATGAAGAAAAAGAGGCTGTAAAGGAATCGGAATCTGAAGAAAACGATCGCGATCCTGGCAAAATAAAAATAAAACAGAGAATCCAATTTTCACCTCCACCGTCATTTTCTCATAGTAAATTTTTATTCAAGCTCATGGTATTTGATTAATTTTTCACTAAGTTTCCAAATAATATTTACTAATTGTAAATTTTATTACAGATGATTTTAGCGACAATAATAATACGGAGAGTGACAGGACTGATATAAATATTACACCATCCGGTAGCATCTCAGTTATTGAAGAAACCAGTGGCAACCGTGATCCTACAGGTTAGTATACGTTTATCGCCAAGTTCACCCAAAAAACAAAAAAATTTAAACATTCCAATTGTGCCTAGTATATGTTTTCTTTTTTAAATACAGATTATATAATCGAAGAAAAAACAATAGAAGCAGATGTTGTAGAGGTGGAAGTCTTATTAAATCAAGTCATGGAGCAGCTCAAAGTCTTGGAAAGGAAAATGAATTTCATAGTGGCTCAAATGAATAATATAGGATCTGTTCATTTATCTGGTGAACTAAACCAACTAGATTTTGAGAAATTTCTCCATTATACCCGTCAGTCAATTTCAGAAATACTAGACTTAGACAACCTTGTGAATACCTGTAACGACACAGCTGAACAGACAGTAAGTACAAATTCTCAGAGAAAGAATATCAGTAACATGTTTGGATGAGATTAGTCAATATTTTCTTTTCATAGTTATCGATCTTTCAACAACATGTAAAATAAGAGAATAATATTTAGTAGACCCTTTTGTTACCTACATGTTTTTATAAAAATTAGCAAAATTTTCCATGTAACAAAAGTGCAGGTTACTAAAACAAAACATCTATCAAATTTTACTTGAAGTGTAATTCTACACACTGGAAAATCATGCAACAGGACTGGATAGTCTAATGTATTGTTCTTGTTTCTAAAATAAGATTTATTTTTCAGTATAATAAATATCTACAAGTTGCCGGGCGGAATGGACCGGAGTTCATGAGAAGAGGCTTGACTGCAAGTTTTCATAATAAATTGGCAATACATTGTTCCTGGACGGCCAAAAAAATAACTTCAAAATAAAAGACTGCAAGATAATCAATATTTTAAAAGGTCTTATATTGGATAATTAACAAGGTGGATTCATGCAAGAGGAAATTAAAACTAAGATTAATTTAAAACTAAAACTAAGAAAATAAAACCATGTTATTTTTTAATGTAAATCTCAATTTCTTAGTTTCTTGCATAAGCATGTACCTGTAATGAGGATGTTCATGCAAGAAACTGAGAAATTGAGAAATAACACGTTTTTATCTTCTTAGTTTTAGTTTTGAATTAATCTTAGTTTTAATTTCTTCTTGCATGAATCCACCTTTAATATTCACTGAATCATTGATATTCATCCTTAGATGCAGCACAACACTACCACACTGTAAGTGATAAATAATTTGAGATCATAACCATGGACTGGTTCCGACAAGCCAACCAACGGCTCAAGCGAGCAGAGCTGCAGCAGAGGAATTGGTAAATATGAATATTTTTGAACAATATTAGTAAGCGTTTACAATTAATATTTTTAAATTCTAATATTTGATTAATTTTTAGAGGTGTGCAGCAAATGCTTTACATAAATCTTTCTATATGTACATATTTATATACATAGGTAAAATAGAATATATTTTTCATTTCAATCTAGTCTTATTATTTTGGAACAATTCAATAACCACCTATAAAGTGTTTCAATTGATGTTTGGAACATTTATTAATTGTATTGGTGTGCGTTTAGGTTAGAGCGGTGATAGTGATAAGAACTCAATTCTGGTGAAGCAATGAATAGTTAACAAGATATAAACGCATCCACATGACTAATAAATGGTTACAGTTGCATTACTTATTACTTGTATACACCATGCTATTCTGATACACACATAATATAAAATGTGAAGATAGTCATGAATATAGTAACTGTACCTTAAGTGGGAAATTGACCAAATAAAAATAATTCTTATACTTTCTCTTATCAAAAGTTCAATAGGAATTCTTATCAATAGAAAAAACTGTTGCTACAAAGACCATTATTTCTGTCGATTTTAGCTGTCAATGAACTACTTTTTGCAAGAGAAAGTATAATAATATTTTTGGACCGATTTTCCACTAAAAATAGGTCCGCTTTAGATTCGATTTAGAAGCGTTACATGAATGTAACGTTTAAGTCATTCGGCACTGAAAAGAACATCTCAAAAACGAAACTAATATGTTATAGCTTCGAAACGAAAACGCAACTTTAGTCACATAATCGTAACGTTAAAATTACGAGGCAACTGGAACATTCCAAGAAAGGAAATAATATGTTATAGTTCTGTTACAAAAACATTTGTTTCTGAACGTAACTGGGATTTTGTCATGTTTGCGGACATTTTACGTAACTATGAACAGGAAAAGGCCGTAACCATAACAACTTTCAACGTATCAGTAACGATACTGCGATGTTTTTTTGCTCAGTGAGGACATTTGCGTGTGACAGAACTGGAATTGAGGTTATCATTAGGTTAATCCAAACAAATAATCAAGTGCCAGCCGATTATCTTTGGGTATTGCACCTTTTCCATTCTTGAGTTTAAACTTGTTTTTAGTTGTTTTAGCATTAATCATAATGCTATGCTGTTAAATTGGTCCTAAATGTGTTGGGAGTATTTTGAGTTGGAGAAAAGGAATGGAGGACCCTTGGAGAGCCTTCATGTGTTCAAGAAGTAACATAAATATTCAAGTGCATGCTTGTTTAGCAATATACTGATTATTAATCAATCTACTGTAATTTTTGTTTTAGGAAAGCGTGTTGCTTTGATTACCTTAAATTGTGAATTAAGGGAAAGAAAAATTGTATTTATTGGAAAAACATCTCTAAGCATTTTGTTAAAAACATTGGGATTTAAATATAACAAAGATGATAATCGGAAAGCTTTAATGGAGCGGACCATTATTGCAGCCTTGAGAGCCAATTTTCTGCGTAAATATAGGGACAACCTCTCGAGTACTCAAGCTAGAGAACTTGTATTTTTAGATGAAACATGGATCTATTTGAAAGGAAATAAAACATATTCTTGGCAAGTCAACAGCACTAGAAGTGCACGTGAACCAGATAGTTATGATGGTAAACGTTTTATAATTGTGGAGAAATTAACAATCAAATATTTATGAAATGGATAAGTACTCAATTAATTACCAACTTAGAAGAGATTTCTCTTATTGTTATGGATAATGTTAGGCATGAATTATACAAAAGTGGTATGCCCGGGAGCAGAATATAGTTCATATTAGCATTCAACCAATTACCATATACAGTGTGGAAACCACTTATGGAATAAAATTATTTCTCATTATTTTAGAAAATTATAAAAAATGCCGAGACTCGTCAACTTTTGAATTTAGTTGTGCGTTATGTAAACATGAATTTAAATGTACAGGGTGATTCACACAAGTATATATAGTCGGTGTTGTTTTTTTTTTAATGAAACACCCTGTATATTTGCATATTTTTGAAATCCTCTCAATGAACCGATTCCAACAAACTGAATGAATTATAGAGGGTGAAATTTCAAAATTAATAATTTATTACACTTGAAATATTGGTACTTTTTTAAATTAGCTAAATATGGATTTATCAAAAATCTAAACTAACCAATTATTAGACGCATTTGTTTATTAAACAAAACCTGCCACGCCCATGAATTTTATCATAAATACCTAAAAATTGCCTAAAAACGCCAATAATTAGACAAAATCGGTAAATAATGTGGATTGTTTTCTATTCTGTCCGTTGTTGACAGTTTATACTGAAAATGTGAAATCCTTGTCAAACACTCTTCCCTTGTCGACATAACAATGAAATATTTAACTGAGACTCACCGAATTGAGATTTTAATGATGATCGGGTACGGAGATAACTGCAGAAGTCAAGTTGAAGTGGCAACCTTATTTAATCACGGGTATCCCGAATTACCTTATATTTCAAAAAGTACTGTGTCTGAAAATCATGCACAATTCAGAGAACTTGGACATGTCAAACCATTGAAAAGGAAACCACACTTCGTTGAAGATGATGTGAAAGTGGATATTTTGTTAAGTGTCGAGGAGAATCCAACTTCAAGTACACGTCAAATTGCCCGTGAAAATAATGTTAGTCATACAACTGTTCTAAGATGTCTTTATAAAAAAAACTTCATCCCTACAAGTTGACTTTTGTGCAGGAGTTAACAGAAGACGATCCAGATCGTAGAATGGATTTCCGCGAATGATTGATGAATAAGCTGAACAGAAATGAGATAGCTCTTGGTACTATTCTTTTTTCTGACGAATTAACATTCACATTGAATGGAGAGGTAAACCGACAGAACTGTAGATATTGGTCAGCAGAGAATCCTAATTGGATGCGTGAGACACATACTCAGTACCCTCAAAAGGTGAACGTTTGGGCTGGTATTATAGGCGACCATATTATTGGTCCTATATTTATAGATGGAAATTTGACAGCTGAAAAATATTAAAATAAGCTAAGGAATGAAGTTATTCCTGCGTTGGCAAACTTATATCCCAACGCAATAGATCCTAGCTTACCGAATGAAAATGTTTGGCTTCAGCAAGACGGGGCAACACCCCATCATGCTTTAATGGTAAGAACTCATTTAGATGAAATCTTCCACAATAGATGGATTGGACGAAGAGGTACTATTGAGTGGCCAGCTAGATCGCCAGACCTTACGCCGTTAGATTTTTTTCTGTGGGGTTATCTCAAGAACAAAGTATATGCAACACAACAAACTAACATTGTAGACATCAAAGACAGGATAACTACAGGAATACGGAATATTTCACCTCAAACTTTAAACTAAGTTAGGAAGGAGTTCTATAGGGGACTGTGCTATTGCCAACAACTAGGTGAAGAACATTTTGAGCATTTATTTTAATGTGTTGAAATCAAATACATCAGGTATGTATGTGTTTAATAACTGTAAAAATAAAAATTTCACCCTGTATAATTGACCATACATTATTTAGTTTGTTGGAATCGGCTCATTATCAGGATTTCAAAAATATGCAAATATACAGGGTGTTTCATTAAAAAAACACCGACTATGGCATACTTGCGTGAATCACCCTGTACATTTACATTTATGTTTACATAACGCAAGTTACATTACAATAAGACAATGGTACTATTTATTCACAGCGGTCGAACTAGAACACGGATAGTGCAGATTTAGCAAGTCTCGAGGATAATCAAAGTTTATAAATAAGATAGGAGAACAATAATTCATATTTATTCTGGCATAAATCATGGTAGTAACATATATCTCTTCTTTTTACACTTATAATATTAGTTTTATTGTATAAATAATATATTTCATATAATTTGTTTTTTAAAAAGCAAATTTCGAATATTAAAATATAAACTCAATTCAAAAGTTGACGTGTCTCGGCATTTTTTATAATTTTCTAAAATAATTACATAAAAAATTTCATTCCATAAGTGGTTTCCACACTGTATATAAATACTGGTGATAGCTCTAATTCTAGCTATGAGAAAGATTAAAAAAAATAGCGAGAAAGTCTGGCACCAAGTCATTTTTTTTTAAAGAATAAACATATGATTATCAAATTCAAGGGTTATAAACAGTATTGTATTCTTCGTTTTTAAGAGTCAAAGTTATGTGACGTCAGAACTCAATGTACCACCACCATCTTGAATTTTTTTAAATGGAAACGTAGGTCGAGTAATATATCACAGAATAGCTTATTTCTTCCTCTTTACAAAAATAGTGAATGAGTACAACATAACTTAAAAAAAAAACAAACATGACAGAAATAGTACGTACTTACGTCATTTTTCGTGACGTCATTCTGTCATTCTCATAAACACGTTATTTTGACGTCATTTTTAGTGACGTCAATAGGTAACTCTTGTGATGACGTTAGTTGTAAAGTACAATTTGTTTTTATAGATGAATCGAAATTAAGTAAATTTTACTTATTATCTGATACATAATATGTTTAGTATTCTTGGTTGTAATTTAATTTACAGGTGAATAGTAAAATTCTTGAAATATATATAGGATGTACCTATTTATCTTTTTATATATTATTATGTTGCTGAATTCAATTTGAAATTCGCGCTACAAATCATTATAGCCTATCACATTAGACAACTATGATCTCAGCTAGGGGTAGGCGCCAATCAGTGATGTATATGTAACGTCACGTGGTAAACGAACGATTCTGATAGGTTATCTATGATTCTGATGCTTATGCATTGTAGGCAAGATTAAAAATAAAAAGTTGGGTTATGCCATATCATTCGGCGTGGTGCGTGGTTTTGGCGGTTATATGGAGGGCGGATTGGATTATTAGATATTATTTGTGAATGTGTCTTCTTTTCATATATATATATATATATATATATATATATTATATCGACATTCCATCTCGCATTCTATGAATATTTTGTATCTCATCTTTTCATGGTTACCATCAGGTAGGTTTTATCATTATTGTAATTTTTATAAGATATATTAAAATAACTATCTATTATCATTGTTCTGTAGACTAAATATTTGTATGATTTAAAAAATTAAAGATCTGATGTAAATCTGAAATAGATTTTATAATTTTAACGTTGATTTTTGTTACAGGTATTATCCATTCAATGGCTTATGTTCTTGTTGAGTTTGACAAAAATGATGGTGAAGGGATATCAGCTATACACCGCTCTTGGTTAGGTTAGAACATTTTTATGAAAAATAAAAGAATATTGTTGAATTAACTTGTTTCATTTATTTA